>VTPC01090597.1:332750-453449 GCA_011009095.1 Ignelater luminosus
TCTTTTGTCTTTTGTCTTTTGTCTTTTGTCTTTTGTCTTTTGTCTTTTGTCTTCTGCCTTCTGTCTTCTGCCTTCTGCCTTCTGTCTTCTGCCTTCTGCCTTCTGTTTTTTGCAACTACATTTTTCACATTTAAATTTGGTTATCACTTTCCTTCAACAACGGCATCTGGGCTTTGTGGTATAATAGGCCAATGAGCAATTGTATCTGTTCTCGCTGCTTGACCTTGTCGGCGAATGATGGAATGTGGTGAATCATTGTTGGTCTACAAAGGACTTTCCTATGGTAGTTTACCAACTTTGATTAGATCATGTGCTATCTCTGTGCGGAATTATTTTAGTGGTATTGTTTCAACGGTTGGTCTTTCTAGTCGATATAATAACCATAATACTAGAGTTTAGCTCTACTAAGAGAAAGCATAAAGGCATTTGATTTATCGATTTCTCCTATATGTTTATTGCATTGCAGAATTATGGAAGGACATGGAATTGCTACTTTCTTTTTGTTTTTTTGCAGTATCTTCTTAGCTTTCCTTCAGATGAAATGCTAAGCAATACACATTTGTTATCTTTGCATTTTACTATTATAACTTCATCGTTATCCGACTTGTAGTTCCAGCTTCCTGTGTATTTTTTAAGAAGTTTCTTATAAGAAAGTAAAGGACATCTACTTATTTGATTGTAGCTAAGAACATTAAATTCTCTTTTCAGGTGTACAAATAGTTTAATACTTGAGAAATAATTATCGAATGCTGTTGGCGGGTTTTTGAATATTTTTTTGCAAGTGCAATTACAACAGCACTACCTACTCTAGAATCCTCAGTATCTGAGATTTCTGCTTCTGTCTCTGCTAACAAAGGAAGAGTATTTGATCCTTGATAAGGAATGAAAAAAACAAATTATATCAAATATTTGAAACCCCATATATTGGATTTGTTTTTTATATACTGCCTTAGATTACCAGATTTTGTTCCTTTATATAGTAACATTGTCGCATCTATGGAGAACCGATTTTCAGATTGATGCTTCAGGCAGTTTTTTGAATTTTATAATGTTTGTCTGTTGTATCTTCTACTTTTGAGTTACTGTTAAAATGAACAAGTACCAGCAGAGGTAGACTGATTACTCTCATGAAAAGTAATATCCTTAGAAAGTCACTTATTTATCTCCTTTTCTGTTGCTAGTGTACTTTTTCCAGTAATCTGTACACTACTGTACAGATTAGTTTGGTTCACAAAGTTACAAATAACTTTGAATGAAAAAAAATTAAAGTTTACTTTAATCTGGTGGTTTTCTAAATTATTCAATTCTGTAGCATCTAAATCTTCCTCTACTCATTTATACGAATTATCTAACTTTTTTCTTTGTGTTCTTTTGGTTCTGGCTTTTTGCGTTTTTCATCGGATTGAATTTCTTCTTCGTACAATTGAAAACAAATTTTTGCCATATTTTATAACTGTGATACCTACCTTGTTTGCCTTTAGAATCAGAATAATCTGTATTTTCTATTACGAACTAGTCCATCTTCAGAATCAGTTTCCAATGCTAAAACTTTAATATCTCTTTCATCTTCTGAATCAAAGTATTTTGATACATCAGAAGTATACGGATCTGGAGGCAAAACGAGAACTTTGACTTATTTCCATAAAAAACAGCTTGCAAATATTTCCATGCTATCCATTTTACTGAAGGATCTTTGTCACCATATGATAACATACACATTCATATGTAATTTGACTATTTATACACATCCCATGCAAAAAGGTTTCTAGACACGTTTTCAGTCAAACACAAAATTAGATTTCTAATATATGCCTGTTTTAGCATGTCAAAATGCAGTCTCTGCGCGGTTCACTCACTACCCGATGTCAAACAGTAGCAACCATCTTGATTTTTTTGTTAAATTATCAACCACTGAATGTCTGGCTATGTTTGCAGTTTCCATAGAGGCTTGAAAGAATAGTTTGAAGCAAATTTGGCTTTAAAGTTGATTGTGTCCGTATGAACCTTACAAGGTTAACAATGCAAGGCAATAGGAACATTTTCTGTTCTTAATATTTCATTCCCGTCGGTTTCTCATTTTGTTTAATTTTCTTGAAGTTAAGGTGGGGATTTAATGCTTTCTTATAATATGAGAAAAGTTGCTCACGTTTTCAGCAGTTTTTTCAAACATCAAAGAACGTAGGCGTAAAATTTCTGCACACATACATTCAACAAGACTTCCTGTATGGCTTAAATCAAAAACCTGTTGTAGATTTTCCAAAATAAAAACAAAAATTAATTATGAAGTTGCGTTCTATTTAGAACACATTAGTCTCTATGTGTAGTTATACGGAAGCACGAAAAACGATGTAAATTATGTTAAAGCCATTGAATAAACATCTAACTTCATTCTTACGTTTAATTCTAATAAGTAAATTTGATAATTTCGCTTAAAACTGCTAAAAATAGTAGTGCCGTACATTTTATTCGGGCAGACATATTTCTTTCTATTTTAGCGAAGTTGAAAGTGAACAAAATAGTAAGGGTGGATGTCCAGGCTAATGTTAAATTTGGCAATTACCTGTGAGATGTCACTTTTGAACATCAGGACCTAAAGTCACTGTATCAGGACCGAATGAGATATTTTGTGTAAATGTAACCTGCATTTTACTGGGTTGATTTAATGTTTTGATTTTTTACATTTAAATTTGTCACTTATGAAATGTCGGAGAAAAGGATGAGATTAAATGGATAAATATGTAAATGAAGAAAAACCTATTTTCACTTTTTTATTTATAATAATAATCAACCAAAAGTCTTTTATCATAACTATTGTGTAAAATTAATTATACTTTGACATAACTATAACTTCGTACAAAGTGATCATATGGGATAAATTAACTGATTGCTTCCTGCAAAATTTACCTATATACTTGTCATATAAGTTCTTTTTAAACGGGAAAAAAGATGTGTATATTTTCTTGTTTAGAATGCAGATTATAGTAGTTTTCGTTCATAATAGCAAAGAACAGACCAAAACCAACACAGATGGTGAGAAGAAACAGTATGCTAAATTTAGCATAACGGTAGCAGTATTGTGACGGTCGGTGTGAAATAACTCAATAGATGCAACTAACACAGACCCATAAATCTTTGTCTGGCCGGTGCCAACTAGGCATGCGATAGATTGGTTCTACTATACAATAATTTTAACTTTCTTCGAAGAAATCTTTTTCTAATTATAAATATAGTTTGTACACTGATAATTGTATTTTTTTAAATATTTTAAGAAAATGAAAAAGTACTGAAACCGTATGCATATCTTTGATTACGTATTTGTATTTCCATTTCTTTCTTCGCCCTCAAGTATGCTACATGCAGAAGTTATACGTAAAATCAAGGACGTGCAAATGGTTACAGTGCTTTTTCACTTTTATACGATATTTGAAACAGTACAATCTATCAGTGTACAAACTATATCATAGTATTATTGTTTAGGTATATCTTTTTTCCAATACAATCAAAATATCTATTTAAAAGTTTATAATTTCATTTATAAGCTTAACATATGTATTTATGGTCTTTGTTTTTATATAAAATGTAGCCCAATTTTAGTAAAAGTTTCTACTTTTCTTGGGACTACAGGGGTTTTTTGAAGGCGCTGATCACAAATATGACAATAAAAAAGTGCATTGACGTCTTCGACAAATAATATTCAATGCATCGTATGCACTTCTTATTGCATTTTTTATGAAAACGAAAAGTTTTTATTTTAAAGTAGCAAAAAAGTGGTCGATTATGACGAATATGATAAAAAATAACATTGTTTAGGTAGATGCATATAAAAAATGCATTTTATTCATTTTGTAAATACAGTTTGTATGGGATTTCCAAATTCGTACCGCAAACAACTCAATCAAATCTGTTTAAGACACATTCCGGAATCTATTCCAAAAAACTGCATCTCAATATCTGTACTCCCAAAAAAAGTAGAGACTTTTTGCTAAATTTCCTCGCCTAAAACCCTGGATACACTGGCTACTAACGACAGTGGGGAAGACAAGTGTTGGGAATCTCTTACATACGTATATTATTATATTTTGTTACTTCATTTTATCAAATTGATTACTAAATTTTAATCACATACTTGTTCAATGTTAATTGTTATTTTTTGAACAGACCTATCTTACTGGAATACTACTCTGAACTTTCACAGTTCAATTATCAGCAGTCTTTTTTCATGATATTACTTAAAACTCTGCTTAAAACAAAGCTTAATATCGAATGTGCAAATAACACATTATACTTTCACACTTCCCGAAATATATGTAGTTTACCTAATGATGTTAAAACATAATATAAAGTAGTAACCAATAAGATACGGTCGGTTACTCTTACTGTTACACTTACTCCTTTTTTACGCACGCTCAGATTTGATCAGTCGCTTTTCGAGTATTCAAGTATTTATTGCGGTTAATTTTATTTTAATAAAAGTATTAAAAACTTAGTCGATCTTTAAATTCAAAAAGCATCATACTCAAGCTGCACTCAGTGGAGTAAATATAATTTAAGGGTCCCCCTGCAAACGTAATTTCGAGGCTCCTTAGTATTTTATGATGTGCATAATATTTAAGAAAAACAGCACTTTATACCATTGTATTTTTAATTATGTGGTAGTAGTTACTTATGCAACAGACAAATTACAAATTAGGCTTTGGTTCTTATTTGTTTATTTATTTACAAAATAATCTTATTAGAAATTAGGTTCTTATAGGACATTCATGTGTAACAAAATTTAATGTACTAAATACATTGTTATAGAGGGTGATTCCGAAATAAAGGGTATCCTCTTAAAGGTGGATAGCAGTGTGATAGTACATACATTTGCGATAAAAAACGGTAGGTAAAAATTGCATAGTTTCCGAGAAAAATGCGATTGAAGTTTAATCGCTAAGCCAAGCCGGTCCTGCTCTCATACTTTTACTTAAGCAAAAATTGATAGGGGTATAATAGTTTATCTGGTTTCTACAATGCCATAAATAACCAGTAGGAACTTTTACTTTTTAATCTGCAAACGGAAAAATATTAAAATTTTACTGTTGATGATTTTTTTGTGTAAACTTCCGAAGAACCAAAAACTTCAATAAGCATTATGCTACATAAATAAAAATTGGTTGAATTTATTAAATTGAATTAAATATTTGAGGTGATAGTTAGTAGTACCTTCCATACGCATGTTTTATTCAAGTAGTATGTGTAATCCATTACCATTTATAATGTTTCCTATTCATGTGACTAAATAATAATAAGGGATTAAAATGTTGCTTGTGAGACTGGAGTCTAATTGTTCGTAACATAAATTTTGTTATTATGTTTTTACTGTTTTAACGAATTTCAACAACTCTGCATGTTAAACCAGGGGTAGCTTATGATGGCGTTTATTGTTCATTGTGCTACTACAGCTGCACTATTAGTTCCAAGAAAATAGGCATGTCTGGTAAATTTTCGTTCTTGCACTACAAGGATTTAAAAACACCGTAAATCTCCTTAACTTTCACTTTTTAAGGCGACAATACAAGAAACACTTTTCTTTTTTTAACCAGAGACGGCTTCGGTTTTTAATATTTAGGAAAATTGTGAAAATTTTCAACTTTCACGGAGCCACTTCGTTTTTTCATTTTTTGTCTTCTTTTAGCCTCACTTATCACCCAATAAAAGAATACCCTTATTTCGGAATCACCCTGTATAGACACTTGTCTAGCTTTCCTGTTGGCAAAATTTTCAATAACTTTTTTTACATCTAACTTATTCTTTTTTAAATAAAATTTAGAAATGTTTAACCGAATTTAATAATTACACTATTTTAAATTTGTTTATATACTGCAGTTAACACCATAAAGCAATTTATATTTTAAGGGTAGAAGAAAAGTAAAAGTTGGACAGATGTGAAACGGATATTATTACCCTTTTACAAGTGAGTTTTAAACCGACTACCTGACAACATAACAGATATTTTAGCTGAAATTGAAAAGTAAAATGAACTGGGCAGTAAAACTTTCGCTTATGCAGACTTTTCTAATTATATGGCTATTTTTATTTCATATATTTGTAAACGACTGTGGGGCCCCCAAATCCTTCGGGCCCCCCCCACACTGTTGACTTTTGCGTCCACTATTTACGCCACTGGCTGCACTGGGAACACGACACAGGAAGTCGAATAAAACACAGACTATGCTTCTGATAGTACTTTGTATATTAGACTGCAAATGTTTTCAAATACTGGTTCAAAAATCAGTTCGGAGGAAGAACCAGCAAGAAACCTCCGAAGATCTTTTCAATATAACAATACAGGTTTAAATACATAAAATATAAATTTATAACTTAAAAGCAACAGAACACAGCAATATTAAATAAAAGAAAATGACTATCAAATCAAAGAAAAGAAATCAGCAATATGGTACAAACACAAGTAATACTAATTACTAATTAATCCCAAAAATATAAGACATACTACCACGTTAAATTGAAGGAATACTTTTCATAATAACTTGGTGAAAATCAGAAATAATTACACAGATGATAAAAATGAATGTTCCGAACACATATCATAAAGCAATTACAGAATTCAAATTAGGCAACATAAAAAGCACGTACTACCTTAATTTCTTATATAGTCAAAATATTTAAAAATCGTTTGCACGGAGCTTGGAAACGGTTCAAATGCTGCATGTTGCACCACAGATATGACGCAGGAGTCAGGACTCAGAACCAAAGTTTTGGGAAGTTAATTTTAATACCCCTTTCCCTGAGTATTGGTATGACTATGAAACGCTGGATAATTCGTAACAGGTTTTCAAGAAAAAACACTCACTAAATAGGAAAAAGAAAGAAAAAATTTGAAGCACGATGCGCAAGCCGAAAGGTGCAATTGTATCGAAAATAACCATAGAAATTTAATTTATTGCAAAATAAAGTATTTAATTATAGTTTGAATCCGTTTATTTGGTTTTCCCTTTTATAGTCCTTTTTTCTTGTGCTTCCTTTACATATTTCGGTTCAAGGCATTTTAGGTTTTTAGACCTTCTGTTTAATATTATTTCAGGTGCTAAACACTCTAAATACTTCCTTCCATAGTTTGCCATCTCTCCGAATACACTTTATAAACAGTGGGTTTTTAGGACCAGAATAAACGATGAAATGGCACTTTTCAGCAGTTGTAATTGCTAGTTGCCCTTGAATCTAAAAAGAAAAATCACAAATACAATGAATAACAATTAATCTGATTTAGAACTTACCTGGTAATAATAATCGTGATTTTTCTTGAAGGAAATGCCATTTTCTGTGAATTCTAAATATGGCACTTCTTTCTATTTCTGTTATTGAACTCTTCTTCTGAAAACAGTAATTATAAATACACCATACAAGGGTTGTAAAGTTTACAACACTTCCATTAACAAAATTGCCGACAAAGATGACCGACCAAAGCAATGAATATTTGTCATCTACAAATTTTACTGTGAGAATTTTAAAATCATTTAGTAGTTATAATATATTTATACATTAACTATCATGAGGGTTGCTTTGGTTTCGCTAGAAAGCATAGTTTTATTATAATTACAATATAATAAATGAATTCATTTCTAATGAATACAAACTTCCTTTATAATGCATAAACAGACATCATTTATTTTGCTATATTTAAATCGTGAAATAATTTAAAGGGAAAGATTTCATCTATTTTATAAGAATCAATGTTGTAGATCTAGAATTCGATGTATCAACCTTAAACATCGTGTACACATTTTGAAAACGTAATAGAACAATTATCATGGGTCTTTAAAGTTTTAATTTTATTCATATGCAGCCGATCCTGGAATTTCAAGGAAGTTACGAAGATAAAACAGAAAACTCCACAAGACAAATTTTTTCTCATGTTTACTTCTATTAGTTCATCCCTTTACCACTTGGCACCAGCAATAGCTAAGCATACTTTTCTACGCCTATCTCATTCTACTTAAAAGTGCAAGTCCTTGTTGCTTCAATGCCCCCCTTAAGGTTTTTGACTCTCAATTAGGTTTGAGGCATGAAGGTTTCTTGTTTTGTTGATGACTAGGCTACTAAGAAGTTATGCTGTTTGGATTTTGCCGAAATCATCATTGGTTATTCTCTTTCGTTCAACAACATGTTGTTTTTCTTTTTCTTTTTTTTTGATTGCAAAAGTGATGGAACATTATCATCTTATCGAGATTCTAATTGGTTTTCGCGATTTCTCTTCCTCTTTCTCCTTTCAATTTACTTTTTATAGTCTTTTTTCCTTCAAAAGGGGTTAATGTATATCCAAAACAACTAGACTTCACGTCTTAAATAACTCTTAAAATTCGTATTTGTGATTTTATTCTACTGCGTGCTTTGTAAAAGCGGTAATGTTGGAATATTTTTAAATCTGCATTGATTTGTGTTATACAGATAAAAAATGATTGTAAAGAAGTAGAACCATAAAGCATTTATTTTTATTTGACAAAGGTAATCTGTTAACTCCGAATCTATCGAAAGCAAAGAAAGTTGAAAAAACAAATTTCTTATTTATTACGTAGAATCAAAATGACACAAAAGTAATGCAATTCCTTAAAGGCCACATGTCAGAAGTCAACTCGAATGTATCTAACAAAATATTTCAATTTAAGATAGAACGTGGAAAACGAAATGTCCAAGCAAATAAAATAAAATGGTTAGAAAGTTTTAAAAAGGTCAAAATTCTTTTTATGTGAAAATCCAGATATTCCATACTAAAGACGCGAAATCATATGACAAACAGAAACCAAAACTGGAATTTACGTAGTAAAGAAAACCGATAAAAAGAAAGGAATTAGAAAAATTGATGAGGTAGAACAAGATTACGAGTCGATTTACGAGGAGATGTTTTTAAGCTGGACATAAATCAGTTGGAAGGCCATACTAACATGGTAAAATGCAAAGTAATGGGAGTAACTTTTAAAATGTTTATCGACTTTAAAGTTTCAGTAAATGTATCGGTTGAGGAGATCTGAGAATGTTGGAAATCAAAATTAAATTCTAAGGAAAATAAGGTGTAATATTATTATAAAATGGAAATTATTACAAAGGATCTTTTAAGTAAAGTAGGATTTACACCGCGTTTTCATAAAATAATTTGTTTAATTAAATCCCTGTGGCTTTAAAAAGTAAAACTTTTTAAATTGTAATAAATAAAGTTATTTAGTTGATTTACGAAAAAAATATGTAAATAAACAACGAGTATCTAAAGCTTAGACAAGGTAGAAAAATATAACCGTTTTTATACACCACAGAGATTTAAATCACTCATATCAAAAAGCCCTTCCAAATAAATTGCTCTTTAAAAAGTTTTCAGACTACTTTAAAATGAATTTTATCAGGGATAAAATTTATATAAAAAGCCAAAATACATATTTTTTGAAACTTATGATTAAAAAATCTCAAATAAATGCCGCTTTGATAGAGGGCTGAATGAAGGTTAAGTTAATAATAAGAGAGGGTCAATACATGTACACAGTTTGTGTTGTAATGTCGGTAAATATTGAGATAAAAGAAACGTGAGGAGTTAACGATGTACGCAAAAGATGTCCGGGAAGCGAAAGGTTATTGTCCGAACACGAAAGACTGAGGATATTGAAAAAGGAAATGAGAAAATAGGTACAGAAAATGGAAGCGAAGTTATAAGTGACCACGATCAGAAGCAATGAATGAACTTACATTGCTTTTAGAAGAAAATAAAAACTAACTGTATTACTAGCAACGAAACGGGTAGTATATGAAATTGCGCATTTGGGACAAAATATAATTATAAGGTTGAAACAATTTTTAAAAATGTTATTTTGAAAAAACTAATTAAAATTTAATATTTGCATTTTAGATTTAAAACTTTTAAATCCCGCCATTCCACTGTTTTATTTTAATCAGTTTTATTGTGTCGTTATTTTGTTTTTTGCATTTCTTTAGATTATACAGATTTTTTGTGATCATTAATCAAATACCCTCTTTTTTTTGTAATTCTTTAATGCTCATTTACCAACATTCAAAGGTTAATAGAGTAGAGTAACTGCTAAGTAATTGTTTTAAGTACATTATTACATTTTTAATTAATAACAAAATAGGAAACTTTGTATCATGGTAAATATACAAAAGATTATCTTACACATTATAGTGCCGTAACCCATGATGCAACTAATGAAGCATGTGTATTTTAAAACTATTAGAACAAACAAACAAAAAAAAAAGAAACTGTAGTATAATAAACTCAGCCAGTTTATTTAAAGTTAACTCAGTGAGGCTGCTCAGTCGTATGATAATGCATACGTTAACTCTTTTGCTGCTAAACTGGTTAAAACGTAAATAGACGAAAATAGTCCACGCTCTTTTTATGTACGTACATATACGGATATAGCACACGCCGGTCAGTACTGTCGTACGTATATATACGAAATTAACACAGTAGATAAATAAAAAACTACTTCTTGTCATAAATTGCATAAATGTTTCTAAAGCACAACAGAAATTATTAACACCAATTATCAAAATTTATTTATTACTACTAGGTGGTTATGATTAAACAATACAAACAAAATTTGAAGAAATAACATCAGGCACATTTATAACTCTCTTATGGTTGTGTTTCACAGCAAGAATCACAGCATGAGACATAGAACAAGTAATATGAAGAATGTGTGATATTCTCAAAACACGGAACAATACAAAGACCCATGTCACAGTCCTGGCAATAGTACCTAGAATCCTTTCTACGTTTTGGGCCTAGCTGTATGCATGACGAGCAACTAAACGTGTAAGAATATCTATCGTTGACCTTCTAGCAATTTTTGTTGTTCTTTCTTCTTTTAAGTAATTCTCTATCAGCTGTTTAGCTAGTTCTAAATTAAAATTTGCAAGTGGAATATTGTTGCCCGTTTTTAGTTTATATATGTCATGAAAATTTACAATAACAATGTCCAAAAGATGAAAAAATAACTTTTTGTACCATTTAATGGTCTTTCCCAGGCATCCTACCGAACTCTGAAGTATATCTATTTTATCTATTAAACCCATATTTTTATTGTAGTCTAATATACGTGCAATTTTTTTGAGAGGTTCTTCTTCCTCCTCTATTCACCAATTTGTTTTCATGCAAAGTTGTTAGCATATGTAGTTCGGGCAAATCTGTCATTCCTACACGATTACTTCTTACAGTCTCACATAAATGGGTTCTATGGTCGTGAAGATTTTTTGCCAGTACAGTGCTAGTGTATCAATTGACAATAAATAGTCTGTCCCCATTTCCATATAGGGTTCCATCATTATTGTCACAAATATCGGGAAAGACCTAAACTCTCGTTTTCTGCAATTTTGGTAGACAAAATAGAACTTACTTTTTGAAAACGTTTTTTAGTGGCAACAGAACATTTTTTTGGTATAACCTCAAAATCTGAGTCGCTACTAAGGTCATGTGAAGATGCTTTGTATTCTTCATCTGATTCTCCTACATTTCGCTATATTATTCAATTTAGACAAATATTTTGCTTCTTGTTCTGTTAAACCTACAAAACCATTAATACCCGCCATTTTCAGGAAAATCATCGTTTACTACGTGTACATTTGACGTGAATTAAAAATAAATAGTTCATCTGAAAGCCAAAAGATGACCCTACACAATGGTCGAGTTTTAGAAATTAGGAACGTATTGATTTACATCTGGAGTTTTTTCTACTTTTAAAAATCAAAAATTAATTTATGCCTACTCTCAACTTTTCAGTTAAGTAAAGAAATTACGTCCTTCCGCCTTGTGCCACAATATCATACTAAACCAAACCTGAAGATTATCGAATAGGGTTTTTCCAAAGGTTCATGATACTAATGGACCTACATTATTAACAGTCCCTCAAGCATGAACGTTTTTGGTCGAAGTATTAATCTCTGAAATCAAAGCAGAGACAACAGCTATTCGAAGCTTTTTTCCTTTCAGTTATTTTAAACATTTCAATAACGAATCTTCGAGATATTTTCCTTTTTGAAGCATTTTGTCTAGTATCGATGTTTCATCTTGGTATTGGTCTTTATTGATGTACAAAAATATTTCCTTAAAATATAAATTTGATTTTTTTAGTACTAAGATAAAAACTCTCTAATCGGTGAGCGTAGAATTTTGTTGTGTTTAACTTTTAGAAGAAATGAATTTGTTGATGAGTTGATAACGCGCAATTTTACCATAACACATTTTGAATCAATCTTTGCATCTTTCCAATAATTTTATTTAATCTCACAACAAATAAGACTTTTTACTTTCATCAAGAATGGATTGCTACATGATAATAACAACAAAGTATTGTCTTTTTGCAAATTAATTCATTATTCATATAATATATGGTTTTGATTTTGAATGTTTATTTGAATTTAAAATTATTAGTTTTTTATCATAACAAAAAATTATTTATCTAAAACTTCTATGATTTAAAATTGCCGTTTGTTGTGCAATCATTTGTTTTGTGTTTTTTGTATACAAAACGAAGTTATAAATAGGTTTATTGGAAAAATCATTTTTAAATGTTTTTTTGGTAATTTATTTAAAATAAAACATGGAGAGGAATTTATTGTGATTCGATTTTCCTGAAACAAAAATTCGTTTAGGGTCTTTTGATGATGGGCGCCGCATTGGGAGTTAGATTTAAATCGAACGTCACCATTAAGTAAGAAAACTAATCTCTTAATGGAAATAAGCACGCGCCCTTCATTTATCTAATTGTTAAGTTCCTTTTGTAGGCGACGTTTGTGCAGTAGTTTGTTACGAAGCTATTAACAATTCGCAGAAATCGTATATAGGAAGCTAAAGTATTACTGTGTTGATGAGGGATCTACGAACTTGTAATAAACTTAGTTTAGGATACAGTAGTATATAGTATTGTTGTTAACATACTACCCAATTACAAGTAGTGGACGGACTAATAGGATTGTTTCTGACAGCTCCAATCAGTTTAATTAAAGATGTTCATTTTGGTTGTTTCTGTAGTTCCCATTCCCAGAGAGATACGAATTAACGTGTGTGTTATTTAATCCTGGAAACATACAACACTATTCGCAAGGGTTTAAGCCAACACCATTTTGAAGATAGCTTTGTGGTTGCCTTCTGCTAAATCAACTGCCCGAAAATTGAGGGTTTCAATAAGGAGAAAACAACGCGAAAATGCTCCCTGAACAACTCTATAACCACAAACAAGAAGAACTCTTTATTATTATTTCCAAATTACGAACGAGGAGTAGGGAGAACATTGATGCCGTTTCTGTGTTACACTGCGAATCTCCATTGTTTCTCAATTTACAGTTTACAAATGACCAGATAAGGTAACAGATACGAGAAAGTCTCATAGTTGCAGTTACTGGAATTCTATTCATAGAAAGACGGTTTTACGTTCTCGATAACGTCATATCGACAATAGCGCTTTCAGTTTTTGATAAAATCTATTCTTCTAGTTTTACACCTCATTTTGGATATTTAGCTGCGCGCGTAAAATTACACGCTCGGGTCCTGCGGCCAGGTATTAAATGCACGTTTAAAAGGCCAGATGTTTCGCACCGCAATCAAAATTTGTGTTCTGGAAACGTACTCGTAATCCTCGCCTACCAAACGGTTATCAGGAACAGCAAGCACCATCCGCTATGATGGCATGTGATAATCCCTTCCTCATAATTCAAAACGATCATCTCGCGTTGCAAACTTCAGATCTGACGGGAAGTTTTTGCTTTAAACGGTGGAAATTCGTGACAACCTCGCAAGGTTGCTTCGGATACGATTACATTTCATACTCTTTTTGAGATAATTTAAAGCTCCATTATACGTTTAAATTTAAAAATAGCTAGCAAGGAACATAAAACTTGCATTAAAAGACTTTAGCCTTAGAAGTACTTAATTTTAAAATAAAAACAAGTTGTTGTTTTATATTAGTAATTTCCATAATTACCAGTTATATTCAGTACAATTTATTTTCGTTTCAAATAAGATCAAAGAAAATAAAAATTTTATTCGTCGCTCCGCCCTGGCATAAATTTATTATTGAATATTTACGGCTTAATTATTCCTTAAACACAGAAAGTCTATAAATACTTTTTTATATTTTTAGTCTTTTAAATGTTTTTGTAATACATTGTTCAATACACACACAAGAGGGTGTTCATATATTTGAGGTTCTTTTTTGTAACAGAAGCGGGACATTAATAATTAAGCAAGCCTCATTAAACAACAAAAGAAATTGTTTTTAAAACGAAAATCAATTTTCCTTCTTAATGATATCTAGATCCTTTGTTTTGAAAAACGCTTTTGTTTTTTATCGTATACTATACGTTCTTTTAAAATCACAAGTTATGTTACACTCTACTTACCAGTTTCTTGAAGTTTAGGTCAAACAAAAAATCGCATCTTTTTGTCCTGAGTTTCACTGTTTTATTAAAGAATATCTCCTTTTGTGACAGAAACGCTATTTGATTTGTTTGATATAATTATGGGAGAAAGTTACATATCGTGGGTCTCATGAAAGACGGAACAAACACTGCTATTGCTAAGAAATTTTTTTAAAGTTCTTCACCTCTTCTGCATCATTCCCTTTTGCATTTTCTCTTTTTTAAACTAAGAACAGTAGCTGGGAGTTTGTAATTCAACACTCGTTTTAGTTAATTATGTCAAACAATTTGCCCAATAAGTTAACATGTTTGACCAGAATTATTGAGATTCTTCAAAACCTAAATTTTAATTTTAATGGAATTGCAAGGAAGGAATTTGTATGATTTCCCAAAAGATGTGTGTTAACAGCTACACTCAGGTCTCATTAACAGTTATTCAAGACGGCCAGGAAATGATAACACGTCAGAACCAGGCAAGATATGATTCTACAATACCGATTTGCATATTTTTTATATATTTTGCATATTTTAGGTATGTATACCCAAACTAGTCTTAGCAAAATAATGTTGCATACACCTATAAAAGGAGAGCGAAAGATTATTTTTTGCTTGTTAATAGGTTAAAACCCGATAAGAAACAGAAACTATTCAGTGAATCTATAAATTTCTTGAGCATAACAAAAATTGGAAAGCTGAAACAGACCCTACATTGTGTAACAACACACATCATAAGCTCTACTTAGGGTAACTGAATGATAAATGCACTTGAACAAGCGTAAAAGTAGAGCAAAATGAAGAAACATAATGGTCACATTATCAGTAAGGCAACTGCCTGAAACGGTTGTAATATTTCGGAAAATGAGAGTCTTTTTTTTACTTAACTTCTGAAAGAGGAAATTGCCTAAAACTGTGAATTTCCTTCATATCTAACGATTTCTCGATATTTTCCAAGTTTTATAGCATACGCCCTGGGTAGGTATGTACGAAACAAGACGATGTGCGTCCGCACAAATAAAATTTATTTAAAATACCTCTAGATACTTTTGATATCACCATACCGTGAAATCTATTTTATTTATCTTGCACCGATTTCTTACGGTTTGTTGGCTGTTGTTGGGGGAGTAGTTTTATCAAAGAATGTATGAACAATTCTTTTCAACTTTTTTTCTCTATTTGATTGCAACTTTTTGAAGAGGAAGCGGAAGGGAAAGCCGTCGATACGCGGAATTTGACAGACTAACTGGAATTGGTGATAGTTCAGATATCAGCAAACGCTTGAAGAAAAATCATCTTCAACTTTATTAGTAATTCTGACAAAAACTAAAAAATTTGTCTGTATATTTCTGACTCTCTATGGATATATTACGCATCTACAAGATATTTTTACCAACGTATGGTTCTATGATTAGATGTGACAAGCAAACCATATTTCTAGTGTCTAGGTTTTTGGACACGTACAAGCTTTGTGTTTATCAATCTGTCCAGACTGGTCAGACTTTTTTAGTTTTCTACTAACAGTTTCCTTCACTTTAAGTCTGCTAGGTTGGAAGATTTTTAATAGTGCTTGATGTAAGATGGAAGGACGCAAAAATCTGAAGTTGACTTGGGGCGCACTAAATTCCTAGTCTGGATCTGGGAGACAGTAACGTTTATGGCAACTTCCACAGATTTATTTAGTGGGGCAACTACATCATCAAAAACTTTCGTTACCATAGTGTGTCTTGAAATTGATCTAATGCCACTTTTTTATTTTTTTGTTCCTAGAATCAATAGATTCTAACTTTTGTTCAGTTATATTGATATTCGATCTTAGTTTAATGCTAAAGTGTCCAGTAGCAAGCTGTCATATTATACATCAAGCACTTTGTGGTTTCTTAATGGAGGTCAGCTGAGTTTTGGCCCACCAAACTAATGAGGCATTAGCATTGGAAATTTGATTACAACTACGTGTGACCCTAGAGAGAAGAGCTTTCTATAACTGTCTCTTAGTACTCTTTTTTCATGAGAATCTATCATTCATTTGTTCTATACTTATTAGTATTTTTAAAACTTCTTCAAAGCTGTCTGAAATTCAAATAAAAATTAAGACGAACAAACTTGCAATTAGAATTCTAATGACCAAGTATTTATTCTTGTTCAAAAATTGCTGATAATCAAATAATAGAGAGTGATATAGACGACAGTGATGACAAAGCATGAGGTTAGAATAATATAATGACACCATGTATATAAACCTTATAATAACCAAGACTATTTAAAGCTCTAAATTTGGTCCATAGTGCATATTTGTTCTAATGATGTCATGTCTGTCCCATATAGCTCATGAACATTTAGATCGTGCAATAAATGGACAACTCTGATAAATAATTTGTTACGCAACAATCGGTAAACGTTCTTGAGATTTTTACAAAATGTCCAAATAAAAATTAATAGATTAACGACTAAATAAGCTTAAAGGAAAGAGTCTAAGATAAACTAAGTAGTTTGATACAAACAAAAATATCTCTGAAGTCTTTTCTAAATTATACATCTTAAATAATAATAATAATAATAATAATAATAATAATAATAATGTTTATTGAACGTAATAATACACATATATAAAAAAAAAGAAAGAAATTAACGTTCAATAGGAAAAAGGTCAGCAAGGCTGTTTTTCACTTTCTCCTTTACAAACAAACAAATAATTAAATATCACAATTTCTGGGAATCTAACAAACAATTTTTAAAATGTCTCTTAAATTGAGCTGTTGAAGTACAATCTTTGAATAAATTTAGATAACTATTAACCATTTTTGGCGCTGTAAATTCATAACAACATTTAAATTTGTTAGTTTTGTGCTTGGGAATCGTATACATATCCTTGCTACGCAAATTAGAATTATGTATTGCTGATCGCTTAAATAATAATTCATATAAATAAGGTGGTTCTTTTGATTTTAAGACATTAAATAGGAATGTTCCATACAAAAGTGTAAATCTGTTTTCCAGTTTTAAAATATTTAAACTATTATAATGTGGCGTAATGTGCTCTCTTTTATTAATTTTATATGCAAACCTTAAACAACAATTTTGCAGAATTTGCAAGGTACTCTTCATTCCAGATGTCAAAAAGTTGAAATAGACAAAACTGCAGTAATCAGGATGACTTAAGATAAGGGTGTCCATTAAATTCCATTTTACAGTTGGCGGTAAAATATCTTTAAATTTCCACAAAGACTTTAATTTCATGTAACTCTGACTGCACTTCTTGACTACATACCTTTCAAAATTCAGATTATTATCTATAGTTAATCCAAGATCACGGATACTTTCACTAAGGTTTAGAATAGAATCATTTAATATAATTTGGTTTCTAGCATTTTGGTTAGCTTTATAAATTAAATTTCTTGTACCAATATACATCACGATGGTTTTCTCCGAGTCTAGACGTAGTCCGTTCTTTTTCGACCATTTAAGAATATTATGCAAGTTGATATTTAACTCTGTAATTAAGTCATTACTTTTTTCTGGTAAACACGACTTATATATTTGAGTATCGTCTGCATATTGGTGAATACTCCATTGATGTTGCAAAACATTTGGAAGATCAGCCGTAAAAATTGTAAAAAGGATAGGTGCCAAAATACTTCCTTGAGGGACACCACAATTTGTTTTAGTTTCTTCAGAAATCTCATTATCAATTTTTACCATTTGAAATCGATTTGTGAAATAATTTCTAAACCACTGCAAATTTTCGTCGGAAATTCCATAAAAATGTAATTTTGCTAAAAGGAGGTTTCTGTTAATAATGTCGAATGCTTTGCTATAATCTAAAAGCACAAGGTAAGTTATTTCTGATTTATCGATGTTTCTAGCTATGTCTGCAGTTATCTTAAGCATTACGGTAGTAGTACTGTGATGTTTACCAAACCCAGATTGAATAGGTGGTAATATTTTACTCTCCCAAATGTATTCAGTTAAAAATAAATAAACAACCTTTTCTAAGATTTTTGACATTGTGGGTAATATACTAATTGGTCTAAGGTCTTTCAATTCACTTGCTTTAGTCACTTTTGGTAATGGATTAATTACAGCTTTCTTCCAGATTGCAGGGATGGTATCAGTATTAAGCGAAAAATTAATGATATGTGTTAGAGTATATATGCAAAATGGTAATACTAGTTTTAACATCTTTAAATTTATATTGTCAATTGCGTAAGCATTCGATGTTAATGTACTTACAATAATTTAGTTGGAGGGTTGTTATTAAATCTATTATTAAAGAAATAATTCATTGTATCATTATCAACAACCACATTTTGAACAATATTTGTAAAGTAATTGTTAATTAAATTAGCGTTCTTAATTTCCTATTTCTGATTGAGGTTTCGAGTGGACATTCCATGAAGCGAAGCTTCTCCATAACATTTTTGGATTACAACGGTTAACATATACTTGATCTTTAATAAAAGCAATTTTTTCATTCTTTGTAGCAACAGATAAGTAATTTCGTAAATGCCTGTAGTTGTTCAAATCATTTTCTAGTTTGGTTTTAGAATATTTTTTATACGCTTTGTGTTTTGCATTAATTATTACTTTTAAAGCATCCGTGATGTAAGGACGTTTTCTACCACGTAACGTTGAAGATTTTATAGGTGCATAAATATTAAATAACTTTAAAATTTGATTGTTAATATAACTGACTTTGGAATCAATATTATCTAATCTTTCTCTAATTAATAGTTTTTAATAAAGCAAATAGTTAATAGTAAAATCCCTAAACTTTAACTTGATATTTCAATCAATAATTATTTAAAATATCAATACAAAATTTTAGTAAGTTTAACTCTTGTTAATAAAAAGCAAGAGAGCTATTGAATTTTCTTCTTTTGCGCAATTTATCTCAACTATGCGACTTGAATTAACTATTAGGTTATTTCGCCAGCAATTTTCTATTTTTAAATTCTTCGCGGGATATAGTAGAAAACACTATTTGAATTCTAAATAAAGTATACACTTTCTGTTACTCTTAATAGTACATCCATAAAATTGATTTTTGACTACTTGTTTAACGTACCTTTAATTATTACCGCCAGGTGGCATTACACTTAATTTCTCCATCAATAATTTGGCGATTTATGAATATATAAGGATTGTGATTCTAAAATGATATTGTACTCAGCAAAATATTAAAACTAAAAAACAAAAGGATTAATTATTTCTAATGAGTACAATAATTGTATTTCTTGTTTAGGAATACCCTGTATGTAACTTAAAAGTAACTTACAGTGAGAAACTGTATGATAAATCGACATTTGAATAGTACATTTGTAAGCAAGACCTATGTAAAAGATTACTGTCACCCAATACTTCGAAAAGGTGGCCACAATTATTCTTCAAGTCTTAAATATAAAAATTTGGGCGATAAGTAAATTAAACTTAATCATTATTATAAGTTGTTAGGTGCTTTATATTTTTTTGAAGTTATTATTTGAATCTCTAAGTACTACATTTGTTTTAAAAGTTGAGTGCTGACTTTAATGCGGGTCGCATATTTCTTCTCCTTTATCTTTTTCTCCTTTTGTTATGATTAATATTTTATTTCTTGAATTTCTGTTTCATTCGAAATTCTAGGACTTTTTTTTATTTAAATAAAAGGTAACCTATTCTTCTAAAATAATCTAAACTACAAAAATGTGAACATACAAACGAGTCACCTTTGTGGAAAGCTTCACAATTCTGGTCTTGAAGGCTTACGAACCTATTATTTAAAACTATCTCTAACTAGACGAACTTTTTCAAAAGATAAGGACATATTATAAATCTACAACTCGGTGTACGTAGGTTTAGACTCAAAACTGTTTGGTGACGTCTTAATTAAGGGTTTACCTCAGGGTTTTCGAAATTCTATCAAAGCTTACTCATACTCTTACATGTTTTCAAATTTGCGTTGTTGCAATAGTATAGTCCTTTTTTGGCATTGGAAAAAACCAAGCTTTTTTTGTTGTAAGTTACTCATAGCTATTTGGTCATTGCTCTAATATCAATATCAAACAGTTGAACTTAAAAAGTAGACTTTAAAGATATGCATTTGAAGTTGTTTTGCGTTGATTATAATGCCAAATTATAAAAACAAAAAGTGTGTTAGTTTTGACCTCAATTTGCTTGTTATGGTGAAATCTCAAACTGTAACACTGTTTCAAAAAGAAAATCAATTAATACATCTTGCAAGTGCTTAGATTTGAGACGTTTTATATCTGTCTCAACTAGATTAAGGCGTGAAATGTAAGGTGAGGGTGTCAAAATTGATTAAGATTCTTTCCTTAAGGAAGAATGAATCAGGAATTTCACAGTATATGTTTGGTTCCAAATTTTGTCGTAACATTATTATATAGAATGTATTTTGTCTGAACCCATAACAAAAAACTAAAATTCTTAAATACACCAAGCACTAAGCAGAAATACTTCAGATTATCATGTATAAAATACTTACATTTAAAGCACTAATTGCTAAATAATACTGGTAAATCAAACCCTCAAACACTAAGCACAACTTGTTAACTGCTTGAAGCCTATAGTTAAAAGTGCTTCAAACTCATATGAAATTGCTCAAATCTTGAGATACTGAAAATTGCTTGAGGCTGTAGAGATTATTGAATGCATGAAGCACAGTTACTAAAGAACTCGAATACCAAGCACCAAGCACTTAGTGCTAGAAGTACTGAAAGTGCTTGAAGAACTGTTGTAAGCATAAAGTGACTAAAATTTAGTTCACACTAAAAAGATGAAGACAATGTTTCAAAGAATCTCTTGCGCCCTCATCCGTGATAATGTCTGGTAAGAATTTAGGCAAAATCGCCTGGAATTAAAAAACTAAAACACCAAGTTTTTGTGGTCCCCCGCTCTAAGGACGGCACATTTGTAACGACAATCCTACTATATTTTGTTTTATAAGCTTGGTGACTCGATAGGTCAAAAACCAGAGATACTACAGAAGCAGACCATGGAAGGCATAAGTATGGGTTGTGCATATTGTGTTCAGTGGCAGACTGAGTAGGTGGCGACGTTGCTTGAATCTATACCAAAACAGCTTCTGTTTCGAAAATTGCCCTACCCGATACATCCAATTATCCTCTCTGTAAGCTTATCAAATTTTCTAAATTCATGTACTGAGCAATGTATAATCTTTGCAATTCCCAAACCACACCAGACTCCATAAACTTGCACAGATCTTGTTTAATTATTTGCTATATCTTTTTACTTGTCTAAAAAATGTTTCTAAGACCCAAGGATGTAATCAATGATCTCCGATTGTAAATTCTGTTTTTGGGCATTCAATCTGTGTTTTGTGATCCCTTCTTCCAACAAATATAAATTACCGTTTTTCAAGTAATATTAAGTCAGAAGAAAAATAATCAAAATAAAATTTACAAAAACAAACAGAATGAACATCAATTCTTTTAAAATCTCCATAGAACTCGATTCACTATATATTACAAAAATTGATTTTGTTATAAATTACAAAATTTTGTATTTCCATGAAATGAAAAGTTAGGAGACGCTCATTAGAATGAAAAAGTTCTGCTCGTTGCTGTAGTTACTGATAACAATGCTAATGAAAATTAGAAAAATGAAAACTAGTTAAATGTCGTGTACGTTAGCAACCTCTCGGGTCAATCAACTAGTTAATTTAGTTGACATAAAACTTGAAACATTTCTAGTACTTGCTTTTAGTTTATTCGCCCTTGGTTAATTAAAATATCAAAACAAACTTTTTATTAATCAAACAACGCTTGGAAACACAACAAAAATTAATAAAAATTTCACGCACTACTAATTTTTTAGTTATGAAAATAAGAATAAAAAATAAATTGAGATGAATCAAACTTAGTTAATAGATATTATGATTTATGTTTAATAGGAATCAGCGGGTGGCTTTAGCTTTAACTCAAACTTGAATTAATTCCTTTCTGACAGAGGATCCTGTTTGAGCATCGGATATCTTAGTCGCTAACAAGTTTAGGAAATGAGTGAACATTCGATAATTACAATGCCATTAGGATAACTTAAAATTATTCACGGTTGTTAGCGATAGAAACGCAATTGGATATTGAAAGTGGGGTAAAAGGAAAACGAATATTCCAGTTTTTATATAATTCTCATTTTTATACTTTATTGAAAACGTTTCACATAAATCTTTATCTTATAACATGTAGCGTTTAGCAGCTGTGGAAACAGAACCCTGAAGACTTTTAAATCACTATCTACTAAATTTACTCTAACTTTATTTCAGTCGAGAAACTGTAACAAAATAAAAATAGAAAAGCTGTTCGAGGTAGACGATTGAATGTAGGAATATACATTTAGATCAATTTAAGACAATTTCACACGGTTGAGAGATGTTGGGATATTGATTTGGATAGGTTTGGAGTAATCCATACATCGGTTCAAAAGCAAAAGTGCTTCTGGAAATACGAGTTCATGTTTATCGACACCTGAAATGCTTTACGTTTTCATGTATTTCCTGTTATTCAAGTGAGAATCCACCAGAATAAGTATGATATTTGTATTACATCTTATATTCAATCCATTATACTCCAGTCAGTGATGGATGAAATAATATTGCAAAAGTATTAGCAAAGTATGGAAACTACATTTTGAATTGTAATCGATTTCCTTTTCTAAAATTCTTGACATGAACGAAAAATTTTATATCAACATACATCATGTATTGAATTTGATTAACTATATACAGTGAGTCCTCAAAACGTTTTTGCAAGCAGCAAACAGCTTATTTTATTCAAACCTGAAACTTTTTATTACTCCCATGTGCGGATTTATTTGTCGATTACAAGTGAAAAGAAATCTAAACATCACAATGACCTAATAGAAAAATTTAAAATACACAATGTTTGTTTAATTAGGCACAGAATCATTAGCGCCTGCTGGTGAAGACAAAACAGTTCAAACGATTTCAATTCTATTTATGGCATATCTTCAATATTTTACACACTTTCAATAAAAACATTACTGAATGTATCAGGGATTTAATGTTTGAGATGTGCCAAACCAACCAAGAATCTAGAGACTGACCTAGATATATTGATCATTACAAAGAGTTTGGTTGACCTGCCACTTCTAAAATGTCCGATATGCTCCAAAATGATTCGAGACATTCCAAAAACAAAACTTGAGCTTCAAGCAGAACCTGACTCTAGAAACTCAGTCAATGCAGATCTCTATACTCTCCAGTTATTTCTACTCTTCTTTCTGCCATCAAAAATTATAGTTTTAGTAAATTCTTTGTCTTCATGTTTTTAAACCAATATTTTGCGTTTGGAGAGTACACTCTGAAAAACAATGTCAACACCAGAAATTTTGTCTTAATTATCAAATTTGCCTTACTTATCTTTACCATTTTGTTTTACACCGAGAACGTCAGTTATCTTTTATGGGTGAATAGGCAGTACTTCTCTAATATTGTATAATTACGATTTTAATTAATATTTACCTGAGTTACTAGGTGGGCAAAAGGTGGGATCACTAATACTTTTCCTATCTACAATACTTCATACTGCCTTCACTTTCCACATAGTAGTATTGGGTACTACTATTGGTAACATTGTAAATTGAAGCACCACTTAGCCAATTGCTGTCCTTAAGTGTACAATATCATTTCACCAATTGGTAAACATGATGACAATATTATTGCATACAATGGATGTCAAAGTTTCTAGATAAACACATAGAATTTAGATTAGAGAGCATCAATAAAGTTTTCTTTTGCAACTACTTCTCCATATTGATTTTTTGAAACAGCTGTTTTTGGCTTCGTTTCAGGTTACGCCAAAATAATGTTATGAAAAACCTACCGTCAAGCCAAAATAAATGTTTGCAAATAACTAGTTTTGGAAAAATAGTTGTTGTTTGCAACCACTTCTCTATAGTAGTTTTTTTGGAAAGAGAAACTAGCATCAAGCCAAAATTAATGTTTGAAAACTATCTTCCATCGCAACAATAAGAAGTCACTATTTCTTAGGGCATCATCTTGATACAGGGTAACCGCTCATAAATCTTATGATGGTATTGCTTAAACCTATGCCAAAATCGTTTTAGAAATTCTGAGAAAATATTTAAGCGCTAATTTTCATCGTAACATTATAGCATAGCACTATTTTTATGGTATTATTTTGGCATCGCTTTGACCAAATTTACCTTGAATTTAAACATTACGGTTCTGGGATTGCAAGTAGCAGAATGATATTGTTGGTTTACTACTTGAAACATACATGCAAATCCTCATCGTTGACATTAGTCTTTACCTGTGTTGGTTCTTACAGCAAGATGATTTTTGACTACTTTTCTAATTACTAGCTTAAACAATTGTTATTGAAGCAACGGCGTTTTGTCCAAATTTCTACACATACGTTAGAAGTTAGGTTAGACAAAATATCAAACCTTAAGACCAAAAATTTCATCATTTAAGCAAGTCTTGCTCTTATCATAATTTTAAAGTCTCCTTATTAGTTTTGGTTTTGAAGGTAAGACCAAAACCAGTACTGATGTAGATCTTGATTTTGATATTAAGATTATTAGTCTTGTTTACCATGACGAAATCAAGATAAATCCATAACTATCTTAAATCTATGCAAAGTGTTAATCAGCAAAGTCCAAAAGTTTTACCTTGTAAAGCTGGGATCTTACTGATTCTAAGGTTTACCTACTACTTGTACTTTGTTGAGTATACCACTTAGACTCAAGCCGTGACAAGCTTTTTTGACTGTTCATTTACAATCATCGAAGAGATTCAGCGTAGTAAACAGTTAGCTCTCGGGACCATTACAAGCTGTGTGATCCCAGCTTTAGAATATAAATTATAATTTTCTCGTATTTGTGTACTTTCTGTAACTGCATGGATATTCACATAGTTAGTCCTGTAGAAAAATTGAGTAACAAGAATAAATAAGTACTAACCTTGCAACAACATAACAAATAAAAATTTTTACGCAATTTCATATAAAATATCAAATTCGCAAAAAGGTTTTATATTACGCGAATTATATCTTTATATTACATAAATCATAATATTTATGGTGATTTATTCATGAAAACAATATAAACCTCAAGCGCATGAACCACTACTGAATAAATGTAGAAGGATACTAACATTTTAAAAGCGTCACTTTCTAGTTTAGTAAATTATATTTAATTAAAGCTTTCAGCTCGGTAATTTATTTTGATAACAATAACTGCTCTGTGGAAATAGTTTACTTGCGAAAGCATTTTTTAAAATAAAGTCATAAAATATTTCGGCAAAACCCAGAGGAAAAGTATACACTGCACTGGTTACATTTTTTCTGAAAAATATCCAACTAAAAGGGTAAAGGTTTAATTTAAAATTAAACTAAAAAACAAAGCGTTTGCTTTTAATTTTGGTTAACATTAAAAAGCCTCCATTCTAATTTTTCCTTTTTTTTCCTTTACATCTTTCGTTTTTTGACCCTTAGCTTTTTTTTCTTTAGTGTTGTTTTGATGCTCATTACTGGCTAGTTACCGTATTTTGTTAGTAGAATACGCTACTAGTTAATGAAATTGAAATCGGAAACTTTATAGAAGCTCACCTAATTTGCGCTCAGATTGCACTTTGAAAACATTCAAATTCAATTTTCTGTTTTTCTTATGCAATGTCAGACCTAGTTGTAAGTATCCAATGATCTGATGACAAGATGTAACGATTGCCCCTTTTTTACAATATCTATTTTATGTTTTAGAATTGATTCATTTTCAAACATAAAATGAAAAACAAACTAATTTAGTTGACTGATGACTGAGTGAAGCTATTCAATCGGGTAGTAACGCATGAATTAATTTATTTATATGCACATGCTAAACTTTTTGGCTAAGGTAAAGATTTACGTCCTTTTACTTTGCCCCTTCTAAGTTTCACAAGGGTTTAGTTTAGCGTAGAAGTTAAGAAAAAACTAAAAAGAAATTAGCAATACATATTATTCAAAGTTGCAAATTTCAAAAACATTTAAATCTACTAAATTGCTACAGGTTAGAATTTTCCTATATTGTCATACAATACTGTTCATTGAATAATTTTCTAACCAATTTGTAATATTAATAAAGGTCTAATGATTTTGTTTCGTATACCTGACTGTATATAAAATCAATTTAAGAGATCTTAGCAGAAAATTCGATTAACTAATTACTGAGTTGTAGACAAAACTAATTATGATGCCCCATTTCATTTGAAATGGAAAGGAAAAAACAAATAACATGCTTTTACTTGCGCTAACTTTGGAAAACACTTCTTTGTCATTGTAAAATAGATCACAGATGTCTTGTTTTGCTTTCCAGTTCTTCATTCTTTATTTGATCTACTAATAGTCTTTGCAGATATAAAGATGAAGCTTGGTATTCGATATTTATCGCTTTAATGGCACATATGCATCCTGCAGAAAATTCAAGATTAATCCATCTGGTAGCGGTATAAAAGAGCAGGAAAAGGCTTAAAACTGGTTATTTAAGTAAATTTGATCACAGATTAGGCACGTTTTTGTCAAATCCAAAAATCCCAAATGGTCCAAGAAATCTATCGAGTGGTTTGAAGTAAAGATTAGTAGGACCAAGATTCTCAAGATTTGTCCTGCCACGAATGAAGTGAATCTTTTTTTTAAAAAGTCCAACAACATTTTTACCAGACCTAAAAGTTTTTATTTTTCAAGCCAAATTAAACCAAAACCTCTCAAAAACGACAATTGAAGGTCTGTAATCTGTTTCTTTTTATCAAAGTTGTTAGTTAATCTAGACTAACATTTTCCATTCTTTTACTGCTTGGCCTTAAAATTTTAGATTATTTCAAAGGCTCAAATTTTCAAAATTGGTAACAAAGTTGACGAGTTCTTGAAATGGCCAAATATCATTTTTGTCATATCGAGAAAGTCAAATTTTTCACCGCAAATCCCTGAATGGACACTTCAAAATTACCAAAGATTGTAATTCTGTTTCTTTTCTCTATTTTTCTTGTTTTGTATATATAAACTTAAACCTTGTTAAGGGTCAAAATTTCCAAGATTAGCATCACCCGATTAAAGTAAACTTGACGTATTTGGAAAAAGTCTAAAGCGTTTAATTCTTCAATCCCAATGGAGCCTAAAACCCTACTTCGATTGGTTCGACAATTTCAACAGGCTCCAAAAGTTAGGAAATTATCAAAGGTCGGTAATCTATTTTTTTATAATAGCTGCCAATTAATCTAGACCAGCGTATCTTTATTTTTTTTTTAAAGGAAAATTTTTAAGTTTAACGTGACTCGAATCTCAACTTGCTATAAAAATCGGCATTCAGCAATTATCAAAGGTTATACTTCTGTTTCTTTTCATCAAGGTTGTCAGTTAATCTAGACTATGGTGTGATCCCATAAATCGTTTTTTCAAATTTGACCCTATAGCATTTTTGCCAAATTCAAAGAGTTTTCAAGTCCAATTGGACCGAAAGTGGAACTTAAGCTTTTGATAGGTAGGATAGCCGCACAGTTTGGGAGTAGGATTTTGAGTTTTTACTTTATCTAGAGTATGCAGGATGCCTCACTTAACGTTTCGCACTAGGTAATTCAGGTACCATTAGAACTATCAGGCTGACATTTGGTCTCTCGGTATAATTGGGTATGTATAAATTGCCAAACTGAAATTAGAACAACCTGACAAACCAAACAATCCTGAGAACACTGATTAAAGAGTGTTTTTAATACCAGCGACATCCACATTATCAAGCTATTTTTCAAGGAAAAGTATTCTATTCTATAGGGAAGAATACTTGGGATATATATTTCACGTTTTTTTTTGTTCTAATCTCGATAATTATTAACTCCAGACCTTAGGAATCACACAAGGTATCAATTGAAATAATAGAAAAGTAGCGATTCAATTTTCGGTTTGTTCTAAAAAACTGTTCTAATTTCAGTTTTGCAGTCTAGATGTGAAATTATACTAAGATACTAAATGTTAAACTGAAATTTTAAACGATTCGATAAGTGTAGACAGTTAAACGGAATAGATTGCACTGTACTCTTCTATTTTTATTATTGACAGTTTTCGAGCTATGGCACCTTGACACTTTTCTATTAGGAATCGTATTGACTCTGAATTGGAACAATACAAATGTAGCGGTGTTGCTTGGTAAATGAAAATAGACAGAGCTTTTGGTTGGAAAGATTGTTCTAAAACAAGTTCTAATTATATCAACATAATAAATCTTTTTTGAAGGAGAAACGTTTCTGCAATATTCTCATTAATAGATTTTACAATAATATTTAGTAAAAAATCAAGTATACATTAGATAGATTTTACAAAAAAATGTTATAAAAATATATAAGATAAAGAAAAAATTGAATTTAAGCATATATTACAAAAACGGAACTGAATATTCAAAGATTTCAAAGATATCGAAACACAATGGCTTTTAGGAAAACATAACAGACCGGAATAATTTAATTATACGGACAAAATAACACTGTGTCAACAAGAACAAGACGGATTAGTTTTTACGTGAAATAGTTCATGTTTTTCTTGATTTCCATAATTAAAGCAAACATTTCCACTTAAATGTTTAATGAAAATCAAAGGGTAACTTTTTTGTAATAGGTCGTTTTAAAGTAATGGTTTGGATAAATCTCCAATAGAGTTTTTTTATATAAATGTGTAATTTGAAATAAAAAAGAGACAAGCTAACTTTTAATTTTCTGTTGGTACAAATAGAGCTTTTCATCAAAACATCAATGCTTTAAAACTTAATTAATTTCTTTTCCTATATTAATTAACGTATAAGTATTAACTGCTTTTGTTTTTTTCTATAGTTCCACTAACAACCCCACAGTGGAAAAGCATGGCATCGAAAGGAAATGACACTAGTATATGCAGCTTTAGTAACAAATCAAGCAAGATACAGTAAATACTTGTCATTTCATAAAGTAGTAATGATCAATTTAAATTATAAAAAGAGAAATTGAGTTTGCTTTGAAGAGAAGTTATATAAACAACTTTTGTGCATGTAAATGTATCTTTCTTAATTTAATAATAGTAATAGTAACAATAATATTTTGATGGGTTTTTCATATTTCTAATTTTCATTGTTTGCACAACAAAATCTTCCTGCCGCATCGATGTTACCAAGAAGAAGAAACTCAGAAATTGCATCCTCTTCGCAGAAGAAGATTTCCAATCTTAACTTTTCAGGTATAAAGTATGACTTTATTCACATTAGCAGTCAATTCTTTAATTTCCTGCCTTTTTTGTTTTCTCAATACAACTTGATTTCTTTAGTCAATTTCATCTTAAGGTTATAACTTATAAATAGTTCCTAGTTATCATGTCTATATTGTAGATGTAACTCAAATTTAATTCACAATCGAAAGAAGGTATAAGCAGATCTATCTACAGTTTTTAGATATAAATAGATCTTGCTAATGTAAAATTTGATCGTACAGGAATTGAAGATTTCTACGAAAGGAAGACCTGACTGTTAACTTATATGTGTATATGTTATTCAAATTAATGATTTTGGCAAAAATTGATTTTGATAACCATTTCTTTATCACAGACATCATTAAATAAAGTGTAGTCAAGGCAAGAACATTGGAAAAGGAAAGATTATTTATTATTGGGTTCAAAAGGAGATTAGTTTCTTGCAATTCAAAAGGCAAAATTCTTAGGCAAAGAAGATTGCTGCAGCAGTCCATTGAAAATAGGAGTCAAAAGTACGTAATAATTGCAATTATTTCAGAAAATTGATAAAACTCAATCAGACTTTGGATGCCTGAAATCGAAAAAGTAGTTGTCAAATATTAGACAGCCCTTTGGTCAAGAACACACTAGATCAAATATTATTAATTGGTATAGAGAATTTTTATTTGATCATAAAGTACAGTGTCGAAGAGAAAACTTGCTTCTACTTTTAAGCAGAAAGTTTGAACTCAAAAAAGATATTGGTGTTAAGAATTCTAAGTCTACAATTACCAAATTCTGAGTTAAAATAATAAAGCACGCACAGATTGGGACGGTCATTTTGGCCAAAGTGATTTTTGCTTCAAACTACTTCACATTTCCGTATAGCATAGATTATGGGAAAAACGTAGAACATTGAGTGAGATAAGTCATAATTTTATACTAAACGTAATTGTTCAGTAAAACCTAGAAAATCAAGATAAAATTTAGTAGAAATCTTTCTTCGCTCATTGTTCAACGTTAGATGTTTCTTTAGACTAGGCCACAAAGTATTTAAATGAATTTAAGTTATTTACTAAGACGTTTTTAAATTCTTGCATTTCTCAATTTCATTCAACTTAAGTGCTATCAAAACCCACAGGTATTTAAAACTTTGAAGATTTTGGTGAGTATTAGTTAATATTTTCAAAACTTCCAGTCTTAGCAGCGCTGAGTATCTTATATCATCAAGCAGATGATCAGTACCGAGCTACAGCTTAGTGGATGCGTTTGTTCAGTTTTTATACCTTTGTGCGTATACTATCATCATCACTGTAAGAAAACTCTTTTAGATGACCAAATACAAAAAAAGCAACACTCGTGGAAAAATGTTTAGACCATGATAATCCAAAATTGAACATCGAATTTGATGACGACAGAGGAGAGAAGGATTTTCTGGAAAGGCAAGATATTGATACCAACACAAAACAAGCAATTTTAGATTTCAAATTTTGTTAAGCAACTGTCGCAATAGATCAAGCATGTACCATCTAGAAATGCAAACATCTCCCAGATAAAAAAGTAACTGTAAAAAATTTAAAAACAGAGATTGGCTTTTGGAAGCATTTTTTCTCATTTTTCTATTATAGAAATGCAGCAAACACATCCAGTCGGCTTAAAAAGATTTCAAAAGAGAAAGAGATACTAATGATATATAGAAAAAGAAAAATACATGAACTAACTGGAGTCTTGCAGAAAAATTAAAAACCAGTCGTTTGAATATTGGCGAGTTGTGGAATAAAACTGGTACAGGCTCTGGTACTCAAACTGTTTTGACAAAGCAAAGAACAGAAAAAACTTGATAAGCTGGTTTATATCAGGGAAATGTTTAAGAATTTTATCGATAACTGTAAAACTGCGTATACTCCTTTCGAATAGGTAATCATTGATGAGAGATGATTAGAGGCATATAGAGGAAGGTGCAGCTTTGAACAAAATATTTCAAATAACAAAAGGTCTGCCAAACGATTAAGGGAACTTGGAGAAACGTACGTTACACCCACCGTCTTGAGTATAATTTATTGAGATATTCTACGAATAAAGGAGTTTTTTTGGTCATTTTAGGAAAATAAGGCATGAAACAGTCCAAAGAATATGCAATTCGCAATATAATATATTTATCTACCTTAGTCATAAACATGAGACATAAAAACACGGTGATATCTCCAAATAGAGCGATTTAGTTTTAAATAAACTAGAAGATTTATCTCTCAGATACTTAGACCAGAACCAAGATAAGAACATTAGGACAATGATTGTTTTGGTTTGCACTAATAATCACATTAAATTTATATCTGGTTGCAATTCGTTCAATCGTATAGATTAAGAAGGTAGTTTTGACAGTGTATATATCAATAAGCATCTTAGCTTACCAATTTGGTAGATCTGTTGCCTTTGATAACAAGAGACATAGACACATAACTCGTAAACCTCAATCTAGTATGTACATAAATCAAGCATGGACAGTGAAGAAAAATTGATTGATTATTTTGTGTAACACATGTGAATCAAAACTTATAACCCAGCTTCTCATTGACTCATCTAACTTTTCCCATTGAATCTCCAAATCACTTCTAGCATCAAACATCACAAATTTCAAAGAAGTAATTTATACTTATGGAAAAATTTACACTTTACGTGAAAAATCTAGATACGATTGAAAAATAGTTTTGTAGGCTGTTGCAATAATTAGTTCAGAGAAGATATTTTGTTCGTTTTGAATTTAATTTTATTGAAACACCAGTTTTCAATTAAATTATATGATCTAATAAAAGTTTCTTCCTTAGCGTTTTAAAACAAAGAAAAGGATCACAATTTTCTCCAAATGGTGAAACAACTTTGTCTTTCATTGTTACACAATTGTTTTCTATTATCATAAATATTCTAAGAATGCAAAAAGTATAACGGTATCTAACATTGAGAAACTAAAACGAATAAACTTTTCTAATAAAAGTATTTCACAAAAGAATTTAAAAGTACAATGCGGTATTCGGGAGCATTTCAATTTTCTAGGAATGCAGCTAACCATTTTTGGCCTTCATATATTACCAACGAATGTAATCTCTTGAAAAGGCTTTTGAATAACTTTACGTGAATGCGTCGCTGTTTTAACAGGTTTCTTAAGAAGCGCACATTAAACAGTCTGAGTCATAATATCTTCCGCTAACAGTGGCTTTTAGCACTTATGTTTGTGTATCTTTAGGCTGTGGTCTTAACGCTTTTAGTGTTTGTCCAAGCAATGGCCATTTCACGTCCGAGAAGATTCATTGAAATAAACCACTGTAAACTTAGATTTGTTGTCTCTTGCGGTTTCCAATGGTTTAGTAATATACATGGCTTATGCCGAACAAACAAGTTTACGCCTACGAGTAAAATTACATCGAATTCTATCGTTTCGATTCAGTGCGATAATTGTATTTGACTTGGGACAATAGTTTTACAGGTACATAACAATTTAATAATTCAAACTATCTGGTGAAATACACGTTTGCATTAATAACTATGATTATTTGTTTGCTTTTGTTAAAACTGTGATTAAATTCCGAATTTGTAATTAAATTAATAGAGTACATAGTCGCGATAATAAATTTCAAGTTAGATTTTCTAGCAAAATAGGAACGACAGCAGAGCGCAAATAATCTGAATGTTAGAGGTTTAAACACGGCGTAAAAGGTTTGAGAAGGCGCTTTCTCGGTTGTTGTATCTTAGATATACCGGTTATCACAAGAAAATAGGGGTTGAGGTATTTACATAATCATTTTTATGACGCTAAAAGCATGTTATTGAGGTATCTTCAGCATATAGCTCGCTTTTTTAAAACTACCCTTGCATAATATATATAGGGTCGTTATAGCTATTTTATGGTATTCCACAAAGCATTTACCATCTGAGATGGAAAAACATTTTATTGCAAGTTTAAACTCTGTATTTTTCAGAAATTATCAATATTAATATGACAAACACTTGTGCAAATAATGAAAAAAGTCAGAAATTAAATTTTTATGTCCATATATTTTTTTATATTTCTGCATTTTATTATGTTTGTTCGCACTGCGTACAGACAAAACCTTTTATTTATAAAAGAGCTCCCTTATTAATATTCAACTAGCTTTGTAACTTGTTCATTTTCCCGTACTCAAATTAAAAAGTACAGGGCTCTATGTAAATGTTAACTTGAGCTCACTCATATATATTGTTTATTTCGAGATACAATAGTCAGTGTGGTAACAAAAGTTGGGTTGATTTAGGTAAAGTTGTCCTGCATTTACATCCACAGCGTAAGCACACTTTTTGATACCCCAAATATATTGTAAAAGAAACATTCCGATGATGATAAATATAATGTGTATCATACAAAACATCGCGCTTGCTTTGTTTAAATTCGTGCCAGTACAGAGGACATCCGTGATGATATTCTGGATGAATTTTTAGTGTTTTGGGACGGAAAACGAGCAGATACAAACATTCTTTAATGAACAATGCGGTTTTGTTTTATACAGCTTCATTCGCGTTGCAGAGGCGTATTAAATTTTAATGTTATATTTTTCAGCTCGCACATGTACCGCAGTTACCAAATCTGTTTTGTAAATATTTAAACCAAACAATTTTATTTTACAACGCGTTTTCATATTAAAGACCGAAACTTTTACGAAAATTTTCCCTAGGGCTCGAAACAAACGATTTTTAAATTTACAAGCCAAAAGATTTACGTTATTATTGCATTAAATACGATTTGAATGTGAAAATGCCCACGTTTTGTGGTTATCGATCAAAGCAATTAATTTCAAGGTAAATTACATTTTTATAGATAATAGAGGCTATAATAACTTAACAAGGTTGTCTTTATTTGACGTAAACATCAATATCATTAGAGAGACATTTTTAGAACACGAATAAGCCTGGAATTTAAAGCACAAGGTTTGTTTTGTATATATTTTTTACGAGTTAAACTACGTTAAAGTATTTTTTTCAAATAACAAATTTAATTTACTGAAACTGAATTTCCTGAAAATATTTTTTATTATAAAGCTCTACACGCTGATGAACACAAACAAAAGTTTAAAATGTATAAATATCAAGTTGTAATATAAAAATAACTAATTTGAAAAACACCTGAAAATGTTTGTTTGTTTGTTTGCAACTAGTTTATTTACTGCATGTGGTCATAAAAACAAGAGAAATAAGTTTCTATTTAATATACAGGATAGAAAGGCGTACATTCGTAATAAACTAAAGTTAATATTTGAACTAAAATACGTTTAGAATTAAATTACGATTAAATAGAACTAGAATTGTCCTAACTCGTTTTATAATTAATATTTTTTTAATTACTGCGTTTCTCTATTTAATTTAAAATTGTTTATGTGGAATATCTTATAACTTCAAGCAATAAAAAAGATTCGATTGCAAAATAGAAACAGGTCTAAAAGTTTGTTAGGCTGATTGCAAATGATATATGAACGTATACTAATCCAATTGTAATTCCTCAAAAGCTAATCGTGCAACATTATTGCTGCTTGTCAAACTGTCACTGTGACAAGCAAATTAATGGTTTTTTAAATTTTTGCTAACTTGAGATAGTTTATAACAAATGAAATTGATTTACTTAAAATTGCTACATACAAAACTTAGTTTTCAAGAAATGAAGGTTTTGACAAAAACCGCTGATCTTCATTTATCATAGTAATCATTTTAGCAATTTCCTTTATACTATACTGTGTATTGTAAAAAGGTGTCTTTGAATTTAAGACATGATTTTTAATCATATTGTACCATAGCAGCAAAAGAAATTAATTTTTAATTTATAGACAAGCTTCAGGGTATCAAATGTGGAAAACAGATAAAAGCTAATAAAATATATCTGGGTGAAATGTTGCATAGAACAATTTATTAAGTCGGTGAGATAACATTATGCAGATTTGTCAGACACAAACCTAAAGTTTCAGATTTTTTAGTTTTTATCTTACAAGCAGCCAAAACATTTCCCAAAAATCAGCGCATTTATTATTTTTGGTAAAAAATTCCTAAGTAGTCTTTAAAATCTCTGTTAAGGAAATCTAGATGCAAATTAATGTTCGTTGTTTATCTTAATGCTATTTTTTAAATATTGGGGTGGGTGCCCATACGAAGTTAGAATTCCTCCAAAGTCAAGTTAATGTCTTTGCTCATCTTTATAGGGTTATGATGTAGCACTACAAGCTGTAAGATACAAAGTATTCTAACAGTAACACTCATTTTTCCGGTGGTCGATTCAATAAGTTAAAATAAATCGAAACCAGAGTGGCAAAATATCTCTACTACCTTTGTTATCGAATTATTGACAACAAAAATATTAACTATTTATATTAGAAACGTTTTTCAAGATAATCAAAAATGCTCAATTAAGTTTCCTCCAATATCAGTGTACACACCTTATGTGGCATTTTTCTTTGATAAATTCCCAGAGAAAAGTTCATAAGTCTAATTTCAGATCATCTAGGAAGCCAAGATATTGATTTCCCTCTACCAATCCACTATTCAGGGAAATGGGCTTCATCATGCTGGTATCAAGAACGTCGTCTAGTAGCTAATGAAACGTTTTCACTTAGAAATTATTCACTTAGAAATGTTTTCAGACCATCATCCTTGAAATGAAATTAAACCGTTAAGCCGCTAATATCAGAACTAACTGAGAAAGCACAATAAGCTATTTTGGTTGAAATGCATCTGAACGTATTGGACATCCAGACTTGTACTTTTTGAGATTTGAATTCATAGAGACCACTTCGTTGCAGTATTCTTTGAACTCCTAATTCTAATAGTAGATTCTTGCAAGCTATATCAAACATTTATTTTTCTCGAGCAATCTTTTCCAAAAACTTCCAAAAGTATATGCATTACCGGCATTGTCATTACCTACACATCTTGTATTTTAACATAGCCCTTGACCCAAAAAAGATTTAAAGTGTGCCATAACAGACAAAGACATTATAAAGACATGTCTGTCGGTTACTATTTTATTTTATGTCAGACATTTTTCCCTGGATGGTTTTGATAGAATTTTTTTGGATCATTTGTTATCTACACACTCACGATTATTTCGATAAAATCTTTTCATTTCAAATTGTAGAAATCTGATAGTTACTGCAAATTTCTGGAAACTAGGCAAAGATAATATACACGATTCGAAGTTGTTTTACCGCGAGCACATATTTGCGTTTAGGTAGGTGATTTGAGTGCATTATTATTCTTCTTCTTATTATTATTAACCCTTTAGGTCTCTTGCCAATTAATTTATTTCCTTGTTTTGCTCTTCCTTCTCCCTACTTCCAGTACTTGCTCCAGCCATGTCTTTTTGGGCCTTCCTTTTTTTTCTTTCTGCGTATCTTCTTGCTTTAAAAATCTAGCGAGTCTTTTGTCTCCCATTCTTCGTATATAACTATAGCAGTTTAACTGCCTCTTGCCAACCTTCTTGTTGTAGTTTTTGTTTTATGTGGTCATTCCTCACCCTGTCCCATTTTGTTTCGCCTGCTACTTTTCTTAATTGTCTTATTTCTGCAGCGGACATCTTACTTTCGTGTTTTTTATTTGTTGTCCATGTCTCGCTAGCATATAGCAATGTTGGGATTAAGATTGTACTGTATACTCTCAGTAAATTCGTGTCGTCCTTTTTGCTCTATTTGTTATTTCTAAGTCCATTTTTCCATCATTTGTGTACATTACGCCCAGGTATTCATATGCTGATACCATTTCAATTTGTTGTCCTTTACATGTTAGTGGCATTCTATTCTGTCTTTCTTTCTGGTTAACTATCATTCACTTACACTTGTTTGTATTTATTACTAATTTTGTTCCATTAATTTCTTCAATTGCTTTAATCCAGATATCTAGTAGTGCTTGCATTTTTTTGTGTGAACCCGCCACTTATACTATATCATCAGCATATAGTAATCCTTCTATATTTACCGAGACTAAGTTTGTGTATCCGATAGTTGCTTATAAGTGCTTTGTTCTATTTTTTGTGTTCTTTAGTATTTTTTCCATTAGTAGTATAAAGAGTACCGGCTCCTTATTTGATACCTATTTTCATATCAAATTTTGATGAGCTGCCATTTATTTGGACTTGTCCTATCACTCTTCTGTATATGCTCTTTATGACTTGCTTTATTTTTATTGATAGGTCTAGTTCTTCCATGGCTTTCCAGATACAGTTTCGGTTTACTGAGTCGAAGGCAGTCTTGAGGTCCAAAAATGCGATATGTATTTTATCTTCCTGATCACACTTTTTTTCGATTATATTCCTGAGAATAAATATGTTGTTTGTTGTCTGTCTTGCTTTCCGAAACACTGCTTGTTCTTCTTCCAACTAGTTTTCTAATGTAAATCTTAATCTTCTTTCTATTATCTTAGTATATAAATGCTACTGATGACAGGTATATTGCGCTCTAATCTTTGCATTTTAATTCATCTCCTTTTTTATGTAATGGCATCAGCAAGTTTTTTTCCCAGTCACTTGATATCTTATTGGTTCTTCATGCTTCCTGTATTCTTTCTAACATTGACGTTTTGCCTTCTTCTCCTAACCATTTGACCATTTCCGGAACTTTGGTGTTTTATTTTTCTCATTGCTTCTTAGAATTCTTCTTCACTTATATTTTCCTCTTGGTCGTCGTCTTCTTCCAAGTTCTCTTCTTGTTGTAGTTGTATGCTTTCTTCTTCCTTTCTGAACTTTCTTGTATGATGTTCTTTCTCAACTTCTACTGTTATCTGTGTTTATTTTTATTTGCATATTTTGCTCTCTTAGTCCTCTAATTTTTTTCTTTTGTCTGCCTCTCAGTGTTTTTGTTCTATTACAAAATGCTCTGTTGTTGTTTTCATAGTTGTTATTTAGTACTTGTTCAAACTTGTTCCAGCTTTTTCTTTTAGCATCTCGAACCTTGGTTTTAACTTTGTTTCTCAATCTGTAGTATTCTATTTTATCTTGTTCTGGTTTTAATTGATTGTACTGTATCCATCTTTTTTCCTTTTTCCCCTTGTAGTTCCTTATTGTACTAACTGGTTCTTTTTTCTTGATTGTTGATGTTTATGTTTCTATAGATTGTCTTTACTTTGCTGTATGTTATTTCTTTAAATCTATTCCATGGTTGTTCTAGGTTTCAATTGATTTTTTGTGTTTTGCAGTTCTAAATGCTTCATCCGTTTCTTTCTGATATTTTTTCGCTCTGGTTGTTTTATTCTTTGAGTTGCAACTTTACTCCATTCTACTTTTGTTCTTCGTTGTATGTTATACCAGTACATTTCTGATAACACTAATCTGTGATTTGTTCCCAGTTCAGATCTACATTCTATTTTGACTATTTTCATGTTCTGTTTTAAATCCTCTGTATATACAATATAGTAGATTATACTTTTGGCTTCTCTTCCTTCCGCTACGAACATATATTTGTCTCGTCAAAATAAATTTTCTATTATTAGGTCATTTACCTGTCAGAACTTTATCATTCTAATTCCATTTCTGTTTATAGTTTTTCCCCGAATTCTCCCATGCACTCTAATTCGCGTGTCGTGTCTCTACTTATCCTTGCATACCAGTCTTCAATTATTAGTATTTTTCAGTTTTATTCCTTTATCTGTCTAGTATTTCTTGTAGTTCCGTATAAAATTTATCCGTTTTTTTTCATCTTGTGTTGGAGCATATAGTTGAGTTGTGTATATATAGCTCTTCTTCCATTTCTGTCTTGATAAACATCAGTCTATGGGAGACTGGTTTGAATTTGGTTACTCTTGTGATACGGTGATTTGCTAGCACAATCCCTACCTCCTCCTTTGCTCTTTGATTACTATATTTTCTTGGAGTTTGTATTTTTCCAATTTCCCTGATTTTTAGTTTCATCAATTCCTAATACTTGTATTTCGTGTTCTTCCACTTCTTGTATCAACTCTGTTTCCTTTCCTCTGGTGATATATTTCATGTTCCTAAAATTACTTCTGCATTTTGCTTTTCCTTTTCCGGGTCTATTTTTGTTTTATCCGTCCTTAATTCCTTCACTAGGGCTGTTCATTTTTTGACTTTTGCCCTTTATTTCATAATGTTATTGGTATCTTTGCTATCTTATCGCTTTGTTTTCTTTCCTCTGAGAGAGATCTTTGGCTTATTGTTCGACCCTTATTTTTATAGTATGCGTAACTTCCTTCTCGTTATTCTCATCCATTTTCAATATTTCTTCTAGTGTATATGTCTTGTCGTTTACCATTATTTTGTTGTACACCACTTTTGCTTTATTTCCATTATCTCATATATCTAATTAATTTCCTATTCTTCTTAATTCCGTGATGTCTTCTTCGGTTTTAACTTCAACTTTTATTATATCTAACATTTCTTAAATTTTACTTCTAAGTTTATCTTCGTCTTTATCTCTATCTTCTTGTATGCCTTGTATGACTAACTTTCTTTTCCTGGTTTCTCGTTCCAAGGTTTCTATCTTGTTTCCTTGTATGTATTTAACAATATTTAACTTTTCGTTTCCTTTCTTCACTTCTTCGAATTATTTTTGAATACTATCCAATTTCCTTTCTGTTCTTATATTTCTATTGTCCATTTCCTCCAGCTTTGATAGGATTACTTCTAATTTTTGTTCCATTCTGTTTTCCAATTTTTAAATTATTCCGAGTACAAATCTGTCTCTATTGTGTCGCACAAATAGAGGTCACCCACTTCAACCGCTCGGAGGTTGCCTCTTATCGGTTCGACCTGTATCTGCTACAATTATTTAGGTGATTTGTTTTACTCACTTGTTGTTACTGATATATTTTTATTTGTTAACTCAGCCGTTCCAATCACCTTTATTAACTGCGTGTAACCCTAGGATATTTTTAATAATTTACAAAACTTCATATATATATCACTTGCTTGTAAAAGCTTTCGTTTTCTCTTTCTACTTATCTTGCGTCCAGGACCGGACAGTTTTTAAGATCTTGAAAATTGAGAAAAGTTGAGAAATTACAGTTTGGCCAATAACTCTGTAATAAAAGCCGATCTCATATTTTGTCACTCTTTGATTTATTTACCCTTACTGAATAAATCACCGGAAGGATTTGGAACTACAAGGACGCTCTCGAAACTAAGTAGGCTAATTGAGGTTTTGTTTCAATTGCATTTCTAATCCTGCAAACGAGTTCGTTATCAGTGATAACAAATTGAAGAAATAGTTTGGAACTTTAATACGCGCCAATATTAATTAATGCTAATTGTGTCAACTTACAAGAAGATTTACCATTTCTTCATTGGGGTTTGTTTGATGCCACATGATCTGGCAGCTGGCACAAAGTCAGTAAACTTCATCTTAATTTTTCTGGATATCACCACTGTTTCCACACCAGCATCAAGGTACCTATTTGCACGTTATTTTAATTTTATTTAATCCGTTGGTTGATTTTTCAACCTGGAGGTTGGATGTTGGAAGGCACTTAACAACCAGAGTGGACTACTTTGTATTAATATCAAATAGCAGCAGGCTAGCAAAGTTAGTAAACATAAACATAATTTGTTCCATTGATAATTTAATCTCTTAAGATTTCATTAGGTTGTTAAAACGACTTTAAATCTAATTCTAGCTAATACTTCTTCTTTATTCTTTAGTACTAGGCATTAACTTATAAATAAAGCAACAGGTAGTTACTTAAACGACATTATATAAAACTAATTTTTGTAAGTACGTATGTCAGTAGAAGAGACACCGTTCCTGCAAATTAAAAATCAGAAAAATCTTAATTTGTATTGTTAACTTTAAAAACTAAATATTAATTTATTAAAGCGTTTCTATTTAAAATTGACATTACCGTAGAGGTAAGGTAAATTATACTAAATTATTCACAACTGATAATTGATTTGTTAAAGGAGCCCAAAGTTGTTCCCTTGAGAACAAAATTCCCATATGGATATAACTAATTTATTTTGAATTAATTTCACAGAAGTCAGGAATGATGAATATTCACTATCAATATTCTTGTAACGTTTAGAATTTACTAACTAAATTATATCCTTCAAACCTAAATATAAATTTAAATTTGTACTTTAAATAAAAAATAATTTGATTTCATACAGTATAATTTATTAAAACCCAAAACATCAGTTCTTTAAGTTTTCAATTTACCCAAGGTAAATTGTGAATCTTTCCAAGGATTATTTGTATATATCGTGGTTAATGTAAAGATTTCTCGGTATGCATATATGCACTTTGTCTAGTAGGTTTATAGGAAATTCTTGGCTATAAATAAATCGGTAGAGTAAATATGCATGCGTGGAGGAAACGTGCTCCGGAATATGGATTCAAGCTTCAGGGTTCCAAGTTGCCTATCTCATATGTATATTTAAAATATCTGTCAATGCTACAAGGTTCGTCAACATAGTTAGCCGATTTACTACGCCATAATAAGTTTGAAAGCAGCTTGTAACATTTAGACAACATCAAGAAGCATATAATAACATAATACGGTGTATTAAAATAAGCGAATAAAAGCAATTAGGGGTAGAATCTGCTTAAACGTTGAGAGGCAGCGTTACACAGTATTTAAATATTGTCACCCTAAATTACGTTTCTCGAAGGAATCTTTAAAACCGTGCCTAAAAATTAATAGAGGAGGATTTTAAGATTAAGCGTGTTTACTTATCTGTTTCAGTAAGAAATTAAATTTAATTAAAAAATTAATTATTATTTGTACAGTTCCCTTAGAAATGTTCGTAAGAATCTTCGTATTTATTAGATTTAAATATTTGTATGTAAACGTTGCCCGAATGTAACCGTACAGTTTAAAGTTCATTAGCACTTTCTAATTAATTAAAAGACAAAATCCGAAGATGTACAGGGCCTTTAAAGTAAATTACGAATTTTTAGAAACTGAAATATGCAACCACAGCATAGTTTCACAAAGAAATATTGTCAGTTAATAAAAGATTGGAAAACATGAAACATTTTCAAATTTTACCATTTTACCACAGAAAATAAATTATTTGTAGCAAAGTTACCATGAAAATATTTGTTGTTCTTTACCCTACATTATTCGTTTACAAAACTTGGTAACTACACAGTCAGTAGAAATGCGAAGCATGACAGAAAAATATAGTAGAGTCGTATGTTATTGTTAGCTTTCTGACGCTTTAAACCTCCATCTTATACTGATGTCCTTAGAAGTTTCGTTTTTTAATCAGCAGAGTTGCACAAACCTATTTACTCATAACAGTTGTTGAATTATCGATATGCAGAGACCTTGTTACGGGAAAGACGGAATTTAGTGACCCATATGGCGATAACTTACCATCAACATATTATAACTAATGTGCCACTTGGCCATCTCAGAAGGTCGGAGACGGGTGGTGAAGCCAAGTGTCAATATAGCCAAAAAAGAGCGGGATTGTTTAATTATTCTTTAATTAACGCAACTTAAACTAAGCAGTAAATTGGCAGTATTCCATGAACACCTGAGCGTTCTGCTGATACAAAAAATTTATTTATGAATAAACGATAAAATGTATTTAAGGCCTTTATAACTGTGAGTTGCTTTGTACGAATATTGTTATGAAATAACACACATTTGTTTATTTCTATTTCATATTCTATGGACGATAGATCAAGATAAAATGAAAAAGGGAGATAATCATCGATAAAACGGTTATGAATAATTCAAATAAGCTAGTTACTATCTTTTCTTGCTGTAAAGTTTAGAAATTTGTAGTGTTAATATTACGAGATTTTTACTCTACAATTCGCAAGGTGAATTCTAATTTGTATTATACACCTATGGATTCTACTGGTATGTATAGCTGTATACAATGATCTACTAAATATCAAATAATCCAGGTCAGCATCGGCATGTATCGGGGTTCATGCACTCACTAAGGTATTAATTGCGAAACGCGCACAACTGTTTTAATCTCTTAATTTATTTTTATGAGCACGGTATACTACAATTGTCCACGGAGAAAATGCAAGATCTCTCCAAGACAAAAGATGATGAAATGAACAACTAGAACCGTATGTTTCCTCCAGAGCTCACTATAAATTATTATCCGGGAATAACTAGTCTGGACCTGACATTTTAAAAGAATCTTACTATACGAAGTGAACACTGAACATATAAGAATATTCATAGATTCAATTTTATCTGGCAATTTTTGTAATGAATGTGCCTAGCTTTTTGTGGAACCAAAAGAGAAAATAGGATTAAAGCAATTTTATTTGTATATCCTTCGACCTTTTAGATTTGCTTTTAGAAATTAGAAATTTTTCTCACACTAAAACCATGAATATTTTTAAAATACAATCTTTGCATGTTATTTCAATTGCAAGGCGGCTTAATTGCAAAACTTACTTAACAATCTTTGTTTTGATTCTCAAACTTTTGGTTAATTTTAGAAAAATTGAGAAAGCTGTACTATCTCATGTTTGGATTCTGAAAGTTTTATATTAATTGTTAGATTAGATCAAACGTGTCGTTTCAAAAGAAACACATGTAAGAACACCTTACCTACAATACTTTCAATATTCTTTTTTTCTTTTGGACACTGAATACGATAATCCCAATTTCAGGCTCAAACCCATGTCTCTCTATGTGTGCCATTTACACTATGCAAAGTCTTTTGGTAGCAGGTGCCGATATCTTCAATTTTGATTTGATATTGCAGCAAAGGAATCTGATTGAACTCGAGATTTTTGATTACCTAAAAGTAACTCCTTCAGAATCTTCATTTTAAGCTCAAGGTTAAGGCCGATGTAATCCTTAATTTTGATGTCAAAAGTTCTGGTTAGATTTACGAGAACCTGATTAAGCTATGATTTTCTTCGTTTCAGTTCAAGGTACGAATTTACCTACTATACACAAAGACAACGTATTATTCCGAAGGAGATACATATAAAATCACCTAACTGAACGCTATCGATGTTTATTTCATGTTGAAGCATAGCAAAAGAATGTAATTGAACCCAAAATTATCTTGTGCAAAATTAAATTTGTTTCTTTAGTCTAACTCAAACAAAATTTTTGACTGCCCAAAGTCACACCTCTCAAGGTTAAGACCCATGTCAAAAACGACCGAAAAACCTATGCTGTCGTTTATTTGAATTCGAATGTTCCATATCAGTTGTTAAATTACCAACACGCAAAGACCAACATCTTTGATTTTTTGAGTACCTCTAGGTAACTCATCTGTCGACGTATGTTTCATAATATTCAGGGCTTGGCTTCATAGTTGAGACTTATAATGTAAGTCTTATTCTTGGTGTCAAAAGTTTTGGTTAGATTTCAGAAAGCCTGAAAAAGCTATGAAATTGCTCATTTGAACTCTTAAGGTCTGACCAAATATCTTTGGTTTAGCTTCAAATTTTTATAAGCCACGCACATCGACTGAAATCTTCACTTTCTGTAGGTATTAAAAGGTATAGACTTGCAATTTAGAATAAAATGATCAAAGTCCAAAATCAGAGATAAGATTCATAAGATTATTAAGTGCATGCAAATCAAGAAATTTCAGCAAAATTTGAAATTTTTGTGAAACGTTCTTTAGAAAATCGATTGTACTTGCCCAAATCAATAAATTTGGAAGACCATTTTTATGAGCATCTTCTCGACTCGACCTGTAAAATATTATTGAACTCCAAAGTTGATTTGATTGAACTAAATTTTGAACAAACCAAGGAAAGTAAACTTTGACTCTTTGAATGTTTCAAGTATATTTCGAAAAAATTTTCAAAGCTTAAACTGTTTAGGATGAAATATCTTCAAAAGCTGTTTTGGAAAAATGTTTCTATGTAGTTGACATTTTTGTCTTTACACTTAGCACCCTTTAGTATTTTAATCACTGTGTTCTACTTGAGTATTCAGTGGCAAGCAATAAGACAATAAATATATCTTAGCTTGTGTTTACAAATTATTGTCAGTAGTTGTCTAGAATAGGAAATTTAAAAAATACTCATAGAAGGTGGTGAATACCGTTTGGTAGCAATTTCATATTTTAATTGCTAATAAACAAAAAGTAATAAATGTAAAAAGCTCTGGAATTCTTCTTTTATTAAATCTTTACCTTTTTGCTTGATCTATTTGCGGAATAACTACATTTTTCTAGCTCTAACTATTATAGATTTCTGACCAATAAATATAAAAAATATAGACCAGAATTCGATTTATCGAACTTCATTCCGCGAAACTATATATAAGCATAATTACTACTTACAAACAAGTAATAATTCAGAAAGTACTCGTAGCTGTTAATGGAGTGACAATTTTTACAAGTCTTAATAATGACATTTTAGTTTTTACAAACCAAAAACTTTTCAACAAGAATGAACACACTGAATACAACAGAACGTTATATGTAAATTCCTAGAAATCCTGTATTTCAAACAAAAAAGAAACGAAAAAAATAAAGCAGAATTTGAAGAAAATTTAGTTCAACATTGACTCCAAAAAGAGAAGCAGTAAATTTGTACTCATATCACGACAACATTTTCTCTACGCAATAAAATATTCACTCTCAATCCACCCCTGTTGAATTGATACCAACGTTGAAAGGGCTAAGTAAGCCGAGCTTTCACTTGTATACGTGTGTCTATAAACTAAGGGTTTTGCAGGATGTAAAGCAATGATGTCGCTTTATATTTCGTAAAATTTTAACAGATCTGTTGCTCGAGAAATGTTTCCCATTTTACTACCAAAGCAGTTCAGGTAGACGCGGTATTATTTGGAAGGCGAATGTAAGGAAAATGAATCCTGAAAAAGGCGCTGGTTGTGAATTCTTGTCGCTTGCGCATATTTCTCTTACTAACTGTTTGCTTGAAATATAAGATGTGAGGACAACAATACTTATAAATAAATACCAAGTCGAAAGAATTTCTATTGTTCTGTCTTCTTGGGTACATTTTGTTTATTACATTATTTAAATTCGCTACGACGTTTTTTCACATACCAATAAAAATTTTACATTTTTAACCATGTTATCCTCGATCTCAATCCATCACGCCGTATTGCATAAAGAAATCCATAAACTACTAAAAGCGTTCTTTTCATTCCTCCGAGCTAAAATTTCAAAGGAATACCTATAATAGTTTATCCAAATAGGAAAAAAAAACTCTAATTCCGTGACAAAATCCAATGAACAAGATCCTAGTTGTAGTCGCGCTGATTGGACCTACGGAGGAAATCCGAGCCTGTCGCAGGACAGGGAGGTTTTGCACGACCCTTGTGACCGCCGTTAATCAGCGTCCGTGTGCAAGGCAAGCCCGGAATGTATCTCGGTCGCGATGCGCCAAAAACGTTACCAACTTGAGAAGTTTTCTCTACGGGGAATTCATATGTAGACTTGTTTAGCAAATGGCAAGAGATTTTAGGAATTTGTAAGAAACATGACATTTGTTGAAAAGCAAGCCATTCATTCACAACTAACCTTTTTTGTTAAAACTAGATGCTTTGATTTTTTGATTCTTAATAATTCAATAACAAAAACAACTCTCAGTAATAAAAATTGACACTTGTGGTTTTTCCTTTTAAAAACTCAAGAATATTTATATTTCAGTATGTTGCAGCTTTTTTTAGTGCTATATCGTTAGCTTTTTGTTCTTTTAATAAAAAGCAACGAAAGAGGTTTTGATGAATACACAAGTTGGTTGTACTTACTACATATTATTTTATATTTCCATCCAACTTTACTAGCATGCAGCAAACATTTTCCTCGTACAAAATGTTCTCGCTAGTTTTCTGCTTGTATTATTCTGTTTGACGTTTTTACTTCACCGTACTTCCAAGAACAAATGGGAACACACAATACGTATTTCTTGATTAATTTTTTTATATTCTGGCAGCCAAAAATATTATCTTGTCAAAACTTCATTATGAACGATCTAAAAAATAAAATGTTTTTCTTTCACAAATTATTGCTTTATATCTGATAAAATGACAATAGTATTAATAATAACGATTTAACTCAAAAACACCCTGGTTGTTTCCTTTTTATTTTATTTGAGCAACATAAAGCTTGTAGTCGTTTTCATTTAGGGTCTATTAGGTATGGGTAACTTGAAGCTTGTCTTTTATATATCTTCGTGTAACTTTCTGTATAGAAATTATTTTAAAAATGAAACCCAAACTAAAGAATCAAAATAAAAATAAAGTTGACATAGATATGGTGAACACGCAGTAGCTTGGTATGGACCGTATTCCGCATTAAATTTAAATCATTAGAAACTTGTTGACGTAAACCTTTTAACACCTGATATGGCCAGAGCCGCTTTAGTAGTAACCAAAAACCTTTTTCTTTGGATTCGTCTTTAGGGTGTCAAAAGTCATCTGCAGTCACCCAGTATATCCTACCACCATCAAAACAGATTCCGAAGAGCACTCAATTGTGGCCGTCCATGATTGTTCAAAGATATTAAAAATCTGATTTTCCAAAAAGATTGTCAGTACCCCGTTCAACCGCTGTGCAATTGAGTAGCATTCATTACAAACACAGTTCCAGAGAAAGATACCCTCTGTTCATTTTTGTATGATCTAATATGCGAATAACGTATTCTAATCGTGAAAATACGTCTACTGGTCTCGAGACAGAGCAATCTCAGAGTTTTTCCTAACTTTGAGTCGCTTTTTTCCTTACCTTATAGGATGAAAAATCTTTTGAAATATGAAAACGAGTGTCATATGAAACTAATGTGTATTTTGATTTTGATATCGATTCTGGTATTTCCAAAACTGAATATCTTGGGTTTCATAGAGATTTTTGGCCTTGATATACAAAAGTCTTAATGTTAGGATTGTTGATTTTAATCTTGGCCCTAAGAGAATTTTTTTCATTTAGTACGTACCGTGCTGGAGCAAAGACAGCAATTGTTTTAAATCGAAGTCTAAAGTTAAATCCATTAGCAAAACCTTCAACAATGATTATTTAAAACTTACAGGATACCGTTTTCGATAAACTACGATATCTAAAAATTCTATCAAAAGCTCAGTGTCAATTTTCTGGCACTTCAAACGAAATTAATATGGATTTTGTTTTTGTTTGACAATATGCGATATAATAATTACTACAAACGGGACCAGTGACACAACTCAGAAAACTAAACTTCCTTCAATTTTTGTTTAATATGCCAGAAAACAAAAAAAAGGCACTATAGAATTCTGAGTTACATCACGTTAAATTAACTGTTTGTCACGCTGCTCCTTCTGCTTTCTCAATAAATCTACTCGTAAATGCCAAGAAAGACTATCGTTCCCCTCTTTTAAGAAGAAGAAAAAAACTTTTATTCTGCTAGCCATCAAAAGTGACATTTTCTGAGCTTACAATGGCCTGCAAGGTTTTCAGTTTAAGAGATTAAGAATTTTTTAATTTTTACTTATACGTACAACTAGCTTGATTTGGGCTTGTTTGGTTTGACCAGGAAGTTCTTGTCCTGCCTAAATGCTTTCACTTCTTTCAATGTTCTTTCACTGTCTTGACTATTCACGCCATAACTGCAAGCCTAAAATATACTTCTCTTTTTTGCTCCAAATTTTGTTGTAGTCTAGAATTCAGACTAGTTTGATTCATTTGTTTTGTTTCCATATTTGTAGCAAGACAGATTTTGTACTACTGCACGAGTACATTACTACTATTAGTGCTAAGATGGCATACGAGGGTCGTTTGAAAAGTCCGTGCAAAGTCAGAGAGATGGCACCACTGGCGCATATCGAGGTTATGTTTAGTTAGTAGCATCTCTTGGAAGAACACACACCAAGTTTCAGCCAGATCGGTTTATTTCTTTGTGTTTGGCATTTGTTTGAATCGAGGAAGTCGAGTGATTTTCAAAAAATGGACGAAAAAGAATTTCGTGTGTTGATTAAACATTACTTTATGAAAGGCAAAACGCCTCAGGAGACTAAAGAGAAGCTTGATAAACATTATGGTGATTGCACCTTCGATTAGAACAGTTTATAAGTGGCTTCAAAATTTTCGGAGTGGCCATATGGGCACAAGTGACGCTGAACATTCTGGACGCCCTGTTGAGGTTACTACTCCAGAAATCATCTGGAAAAGGGTAAAACTATTACAGGTGCATATTATTCATCGTTATTGGACCGTTTAAAAACCGAGCTGCAAGAGAAACGCCCACGATTGGCCCACAAAAAGGTCCTTTTCCATCACGACAACGCACCAGCTCACGCCTCAGCAGTTGTGGTCGCAAAATTAATGGAAACAGGGTTCCAACTCGTTTCACATCCCCCCTATTCTCCAGACTTGGCTCCCTCGGACTACTATTTGTTCCCCAATTTGAAGAAATATCTGGCGGGAAAAAGATTTTATTCAAACGAGGAGGTGATTGCAGAAACGAATGGCTATTTTCCAGACTTGGACAAATCCTATTATTCAGAAGGGATCAACAACCAAGAGCAGCGTTGGACGAAGTGTATAAGCCTAAAAGGAGACTATGTTGAAAAATAAAAAAGGTTTACCCCAAACAATTAAGTAGTTTTTATTTTTGCACGGACTTTTCAAACGACCCTCGTAAATTGCACATGAAATGTTGCAATAGCAAAATGCTTTTACACGCTTTTCGCCTTTATAGATATTTCTACTTTTGTTGATTTTCTTCGCACATGCGGTCAATCGGTATTGCATACTAAAAGACCTTACAAGTAACCTTCAGTCTGCTTTGTTAGACAACTCGTCTAAATTTTGGGTAACTTCTGATATCAACAGTCTTGATCATATAACATTTTATTTTTGATTTTAGTTTTGACCTTCTTGAATAACCAAAGTTCTGATTCTGGTCTTTCTTGATTTCTGAGAAATGATATAGACAAGATCAAGACAATCTTTGTCCAAATTTTTGTTTTGTTTGTTGTTTGTTGTTTCAGCTTGTTTATTTGTACTAAGAAACTTTAAATATTCAGTTTTTTTTTGTCTGAATTGTTTTTCGATGCTAAAAGTGGTATTTGGTAGTTCATTGATATTTTTGCAAATTTGGGTTTTGAAGCCAAGCCATTGTAAAGACTTTTGATTGACAGTTCGTTCATACTAAAGTATACATTCCATCCTGTAATAAATACTTTGGCCTGTAATGATTTAAAATAATAATCTTTAATGTTCGTCTATTAAGTTTCTACAAATTGTGATTGTTTATACAAAAATTGGCTAACAATAACGACAAAATCCTGATATGGTGGTCAAGAATACCCTGTTTTTCAGATACATCATCTTCAAAGGTACTGTTAGAAATTTCTTAAATTTTTAGTATCTACGGATAGTGCAAAAGTATTGTTGTGTTACTATTAGAATTGTTTTATTAAATCTATTGATTCTAGAATTTCTTCAGTTATTTATTTCACCTATTCATTTATCCTTAAAATATTGACAACCTACTATGTAACACCGTGTATATTATAAAATACCTTCCATAGTTTGCCTATTTGAAAACTACTAATACTCTTCATGATAGATGTTTTTTTCTATTTTGATTTTTAGAATTTTTGTTTACAATTTGGTAAAATTAAAAATTCAAGGCCGCCAGACATCGATTATAGACTCAGCTTTACATTTCAGTCTGATAGCTAACAGTTATACGAGTTTTGCATTAATTCCTTAATTTTATCATATAGTATCAGTCAACATTCACATTCGTAGTTAAATTTTTTTCTAAAACTGTTTTTATATGCATATTCATCAATTTGTACCTTTTAATAAATTGATTAAGAAGCAGTGTGAGGTTCTTTGTTTTGGAGGCAGCTTCCCGGCTGGAAGCGTAATAAATTATAACACTCGCTGTGCGCATTTAACACTCAAACAGAAATACAAATTAAAACACAATTAAAGAAGAAAAAACTATTTTACGATAAATTTTTTTTCTGTACAATGAGATTTCCCTCAGGTCTTTAAAAGCAACGAGCTAATGAAAATTTAAGTGTAAAAGTTGAATGAATGTAGAGAAACTTAATGTGGCAGAAAGATATTTCTATTTTAAAATTGGTCGTTCTTAGTTAAATCTAAAACGAAACCTTAATATCATAATCTTCCTAAGGAGCAGCAATAATTACTTTCGTACAAGTTCACAAAAGACGAGCAATAACAAAAAGATTGAAAACGAGAAAATTTCGCGTCGTTAAAAATTTACCTTCGGTTTACGTTATTGATGTTCTGCGGTGTATTGAATTAGTATGCAGTGTTTTAGCAATGATAATTCGTGTGACAGGCTTTTAATACGCAATTTACGGATTTGCATTTGTGGAAGAGGGACCAATTCGAAATGTAAACATAAACATATTGAGCGTGGCAAAGGCGTTTCCATAAAATACAAGCGTGCGTTGTGTGCGAAAGTAATATATGTGTCGGTCACAATTTCTAGGCGGAAACCCGCTGACACATAACTTGGTCAGCTTTGCTGTTTTCAAACATTTTCATTAGCATTTCGAACCAACGGCGGTTCCGGCCAGACTGCGACATTCATATTAAAAGTTTTGCGCCACCGAAAAGTGGAAATATATATTCAATCTGGCTTGATTAAAACACGAGGTTGTATACGGAAGTAGAACGCATCTGCCCAAACTCTTATTAAAAATAAAAAGCAGGAGAGTGTTTACTGTAGACCGAATGTTTATTCAAGAAGTTTCGCGCAAGTTTCCACTTAATCTAATAGGTCTGCAGTGACTACGGACTAATTACCGCTGCAGATTTAATTAAACACAACTTAATGTGTGTTATCATCCAGTTTATCGAAGACTCAAGCAGAAGTTTGTGTTTAGATATAAATTTAGTTGTTGGCAACGCATTTGGCCTAAATACGCGTCGTTCCCATGAGCGAAGCTCACGCACCCCTGCTTACGGACTATCAGCGTTTGTTCCCTAAACGGGTGCTACCAAACCACTAGACGAGCTGCGTGTCTTAGATAGGTAAAGTCTTTACAAAGCTTCATCGGCGCAATTGACTTCTCAAAGATAGAGAGAAACCGCACAGTGAAGCGTAGTAATGAGCAGAAGGCACGTACGGTTCTCTCATTCCCTGCACCGCTAAACAAGGATAATTAATACACGTTGCACAGAATAGAACTAAGTTTGGTAGAATGTCCCAGTCCGTTTCCTCCTTTTTCTCTCTCCCATCTCTCTCGCTCTAATAAATTCTATAACTTATTAAACGCCCTGCCGAATTTGGGTACACGTTACAAATTGCCCAGCAGGAGCTCGATGATGGCTAATAGACTGTTTCAGCAGACAATTAGTAGCCAATTAACCTGTGTAGTTGTGATCAGTAGACAATCGTGTTCATAGAAATATGTTACAGGTGACGTGGCTGCATCACAAGGAAGATTCCATCCACTTGCTAACGGTGGGCCGGAGCGCCTACAGCAGCGACGAGCGCATTACGCTCAGCTTCCGTTACCCTAACAACTTCAGGTTGGAAATCGTGTACGTCACGCGCAGGGATGAAGGGCTTTACGAGTGCCAAGTGGCTACACATCCCCCTAAAGTCAAGAGGTTGTTCCTCAAAGTCACAGGTTGGTTTCTTACAGAGAAAACGTAACGAACATGTTCTTAGAGTTTTTATTTTTTGTTTTTCTAGTAGCGATTTAGAAAACCATGCATATTCATGCAAAGTGCTTAATGTCTTTCTTGTGTAGTTCTTGGCTCGTTTAATATTTATTTCATTGCGAAGACTCTTGAAAGCCGTTTTGTTCTATTGTTCTATAATGCGACCGCGAAAACTTTTGATAACACTTTCACGAAGTTACACTTAAAATAGGGGCTGCCAGATAACATGTGAAATGTTCGCAATTTAGTAAATGTCTACAGATAAATTTCACCCATTTCATGGTGGTAGCTAGAATATAAGATACTCATCAATATCCCGCCGTATCAGATACAGTTTATTAGTTGTCCTCGCAAAACATGTCCTGCTCATCATCGATTTACTCGACATCGGATGTCTGCATGTCATACCGGAAGCGAATTTATCAACTCTGCGGTACAGAGACGTAACAGCGGAAGACAACATCAACCCTGCCTAACTTATCATCGCTTCATCATATCCCATCCCTTCCGACACGATTTCAGAAACGTAATTAAAATTCTTGTCTACTTCTGCGTCTTGAGCTTTCCTATCAGCAGCACTGATCTATTATACGTTTATATTCAAATCAGTTCAATCGGTAACGGGATTTTCTTGGATTTGTTTGTGGTTTTGAAATATATTGGTTTCCATACTAAACCGAAATACGTTGATTTTGTTAGGACAAGAGTAAATAAAATAATGTTCCAAATCGAATCTTAGATTCCCCAGGGAGAACGAACCTACGCCACTGAAGCAATCCGTCCATCAAACGTTGCTTGTCGATATTCGCATTTCTCTTCATTCGCATTCCGGACCCGGCGACCATTACCGGATAACGGTTCATATCATTCCTTCCAAAATCCGCTAGAATAAATCGTCACTTTCCGCCAAAAACATATTACGGCTATACAATCATTTGCTGCCATCCATTTTTATGCCATCCTTTACCTCGAATCCTTTAACCAATTAACCTTTTGTAAAATTTCCCTGTATAACGATAATCGTTTCTGCAAAAGCATCCCTACAACATTTCGTAGAATAAGCATATCGTTGTACTAAATACCCATCTCCTTAAATCTACACACTCAAAACAGCGGGGTTGTGATACCGAACGCTCTCTAAAATAATACCGTATTAAAGGAAGGATTATGTAAGCTCCGCCGAACTGCGCGACATTACGAGTGCATTTATTTTAGAAATTGGCTCCATGAAATTGTACCGATTAAATTCACCCTAATACCGAGTTAATATTTCGCTCGAATATGCTTTACAAAAATTTATACATCCATTTTCATTTTTAACATTTGCAATCCAGCCGCATATTTGGCTTTCTAAATTGTCAAATTCTACAAAACGTAATTACATTCAAAGCTGCTCGGGTTTTGGGTTTTGACAAATAAAGGTTAGATTCGCGAAGCGATGAAGTAAACTTCGGCTTTTTTAGAACGCATTTGAAAGCCAATGTGGTCGCCAAACCCCGTAAATCTGGGTTCATAGGATTACTATAGTGATCAGTTTGCAATCAGGTGCGATTGTAGTAAGAATTAGATGCGATCATGTAGAGTTAAGACTTTCGTTAACTGTTTCGAATTTTATGGATTTATTTGTAGTAGAAATTCTGACTTTTACGTTAGTTTTTGTTGTGTTTATCCCAGAAGAGATTATACAAGTTGTCTACGCTAGCCTCGGTTAAAACAAAAACAGTGTAAATGATTTCTAGAATTACTAAACACATTTGAAGTTATAATTGCTTTAAGGCAAGAAATTAATTTATTAGTAAGATTTTGTTAAATTATTGTTTGTTACGAGGCAAGCTAAGTCTGTTTTTTAAAAATTTGAAAAACTATAAACTGCAAAATTTATATTATAAAAATCAAAGTTAGCTTTCAACTAGGATAATAGTAATTAAATCAAATTTTGTTTAATATTTAGATGACAGTAATAAATAAAAAATTTTTACACGATATTGTTGTAGAAACGTAGAGTAATAAGAATAGAAGACTACGATTATCTATAATTTTGATTTGGGTAGAGGATATAACATCGATGAGTTTGTAAATAATTAAAAAGTTGATTTAATTTAATAAAAACAGCTAGCATAATATTTAACTAATGAAAGACGTTCAAGGATTCGATTTTATTAAAATATGAAAACATAATAGTAACGGAAAGATACTTGAAAATAAATGTATTAATCCCTGAACAAAAATACTCACCCTAGAAAAAGAATACTACTTTTTTGAAAAAATAAAAACAATAAAGGTTTTCCAGTTTGTTGACATTCATTCAGGAAAGACGAGATTATATTATACAATATGACAGTAATTAATTGTAATATTGTACAATATATTGTTGCAAACCTAAAGTAACTAAAAAAAACAAAGTATTTATATTTAACTTTAAAATTTTATCAAAATTTATTTATCTGATTCAAAAACTATATAAATAAGGAACACGATTTTTAACCATCTAACATGTAATGTATTTAAAAAGATACATTATACATTCTAGATTAGAGTCGATTAATTCTTCCTTCATAGAAAAGCCTCTTATTTGAAATATAACCCGCACACTTGATTCTATGATTAAGTTTAATAACGGCTGGATACATTTGATTCCACATGAATTCCTCCGCCCTACTTCTAATTACACGTGACTGGGTGTCATTACAGTGTAAGTACACACCTGATTACAAGAGCTGGAAATTCTTTGATGTGTTATTAATCAATGCCCGTTTAAACATCCTCTATGCTATTGATGTGTTCGAGAGAAATTCTTCCTAGGATATTTATAGAAATTTCCATTAATTTACTCTATTAACTTTCCCCTAATTAATTATAAATAAAACATTAATCGACATCCTAGTTTATTATTAAACAAAAATTTTGTAAGTTACGTATTCAACAAAATCTAATTTAGCGAATAAAACAAACTAACCTACACAACAAAAAAATAAAATTTGAAAATTTTATATTTGAGTAATATTATTTGACCCTTAAAAATGTAAAATTATACGGTTTAACGCTAAGTTTGGAGTATACTTTACAGAATTAGGCATGCAGGTATTTTAATTTGGTACTCAATAACAGTAAAGTATCCTGTTGCAAAATATTTCAACAAATTCCGTTGAAATGAAATGAAATCTTGTAATTAATTAATTTATTGGTGTGATATTTTCAATTGCCTGTTACAATAAAAATAATGAATATTAGTGTTAAACAAAAGTTTTTAAAGAAAAACCTGGAATATTATTAAATCTAGAACTTTACGGAAACCTGGCAGCCCTTAAAATATTTACAAAAAAGGACCTGTTAGTTAACATAATGTTTGCATGCTTGAGCTACAACAAAATAGTTTGTAAACACAAGACAAAGCCTACGGCCGCCGTTCTATTTTTTGGCCGTGGTTAAGGATTTGCACAGTATAAGCTCCTGAAATAGGATCTGCATAGTAAGTAGGCAAATACACTTACTGGTCACTAAGATGTAATTTCCTGAATTCGGACTGTTGTTCTGACACATATTAATTAACTAGGCATTTCAACAAATGATAATAATAACAATACTTTTTCCAAAGTCACATGTACTGTTCATGACCTTTTATGACTTGGGGATGTCTAAAACTAATCATCGCATACAAAAAATGTCATAACACATATCCGTTAGTTAGATGTGCGTTTATCAAGCTGTTATAGAGCGAGTACCTTGAGCATTTTCACTTTCACGAAAAGCGAACTAGATATCTTAAAATTCAGAGCAGCACGGATGTCCTATTGCTATTTATCATACAACAAAACGTAATACAGGGTGTTTTTTAACTTCACGTCAGGAATAGCAAGAAAACATAGATAAAATTATTTTCTAAAAAGGTTACAATAAGAAAACTTGATGCACCTGCTTCTACTATTATAAGCCATATATTCAAACTTAATTAAAATAAATTAATTCTGTCCCAAAGGTGATTTTGGTATCCAGAACTGTGTTTTTGACATTAGTGATCCTTTTTTGAAAAAATCTCAATATCTAATTTGCGATTTGATCGAGAGAAAGCAAACCGTTTAGATATCTAATTATGGTTTTATTTTTTCCAAAAAGTATCTTTTGATATGGCACATAAAGTTTTGTGTTTCAAAAACGCCAAGTCTTGGTTCTGTCTAGGCTTTCCTTAAAAAGCTAAAATTTTCTAATAATATTGGTCATTGTTCTTTCAGTTATTCGTTTGAGTATCTCTATTTAAGATTTTCGCTGTCATGTCACAATTTGGTAGCAACATCCATTATTACAGTTTTGAATTTTATATCAATATGCCAGTTGGTTTGTCTCGGATATATGAAGCAAAGATTAAATCATAATTTAGAGACATTCTTGGCCAATTCAACTGCAACAAATATTGTTTAGTTTCAGATAATTATTATACTGTAAATAGGGCATTTCTATCAGTATTTCTCAGTTGATCTTGAATAACCTAGGAGTGTACCTTTTTGTAATAATGGCAGAATTCAGTTACTTGCAATCGCCAGTTGTTATGGTCTTGAAATGGCAATCAAAATCTAGAACTCTGTTTTTTTACAAGGAGTGAAGTATTTAGAGATAGCCTTCGTATTCGATATTGACATTTAGTGTCTGATATTTAGCGATTCTTAAAAATCTCATATTTAAATATTTGGAACGTTTCATTGCATTACAAGTCTTCTTTGACACTTATACTGAACATTACAAACATTTTTGTTTTAGTTGCCTTACTTTTTGAGCAATGGCAAATGTTTCTGCTAAACAATTTCAATCAATTGTCTCAAATTCATCTCAGTTTTATCAGATCTTGAAAACTAATGCAGTATCCAAAGTTCCAACATCTTCTGGATATTATAGAATTCTATAGGTGGCATTATAGCATATTTCAGAATGATGGAACCACAGAAAACATGCTTGTTTTATTAAGTTGTATATGTTCAGATAAAGAATTTGAGAATTGCTTGGGAAAAGTTACTTTTTTCGAAATAAATATTAACTGTAATAATGCTACTCCAAAGCAACTCCATAGAGAGTTGAATACTAAAAGCCCGCAATCACATTTTACTTGTTTAAGGATGAAAGATGAATCTTGATCAAATTTGTCATTTTGAGCCATTTAAGTTGTCTCACGAAATGTGTGTCTAACTTATTTGCTTCTATTGATTCACTCATCTTAGTTAAGCATGGTGTCTTTCTAGACGTTTTGTCGTCTATTTTCTCTTTGCTTGTTAATTTTTGATCTACTTTATCTTTGGTCAATTTCTTTACTTCTGTCCAGGATGCTCTTTAATTTCTAATGTTGTTTAACTTTTTAAAAATATTAATTATTAATAAAATATTATCAGATCTTTATCTTGGTTACATTTTGACTCTACTAAAATAATTAGTTGCCTTCAGAATCATTGGCCAGTTAGATTACAATTACAAAAAAGAGATTCAGGATCAAGACCAAATTTGGTTCTTGATAAATCTTGGTATCAAGATTTCTTTTGATGTTTTGACTCAATTAAGATATATAGTTACCTTCAAGATTATTGCTCATTTAAATTATAGTTACATATAGAAGATTCAGGTCCAAGACTAATATTGGTTCTTGATCAATTATGGTTTTGTGTATTATGTATTTATTGCAATAAACTAGATCTTGATTTTGGTTGCACTTTGACTCTACTAAAATATTTGGTTACTTTTAAAATCATTGGTCAGTTAGTTCACAATTACATTAGAGGAGATTTAGGACCAAGAGCGTGACTGACTCTTGATAAATCTCTATATCCAAAGTCTTGGTCTTGTTGCTTTTAATTTTGTCAAATTAACAAAATCTTGGTTTTGATTACGTTTTGATTTCAAAAAGAAAAGCAAAAGTTGTTGAATTATTTTCTTCTATTAGATATCTTCTTATCCTTTAGAGGATTGATTGCTTTTAATTTTTTTAAATTGAACTTTTAATAATTTTCTGCTTTTTTACATCTTTTCCAACATAATTAATGAGTTAGACTGGTTTGGTGAATACTAATGTAGCAAAATCCATTTTATACGAAACAGTTTGTAGTTTCATTAATTGTTGTTTATTATGGTAAACTTCTTCACTGTTTTTTTCCAAGATGTTTGTCGTAACAGGTTCCATAGTCAACTTCAAAGTAGTACCAATTAACCATCAAAATTCATACCAGAAAGCAAACAATCAATTCCAAAAGTTTCTTATAGTTCAAATAGGAAATTAACCTCTTTTTATTGTTAAGTCACAGCTACCAGTAATAAATAAAAGTGTAGCTTATGAGTTACACAGTGCCAGGTGGGGTTCTTATAAAGTCTATTATGGCTAACAAGTCATATATTACGCTAAAAGCACTTGTGCGTTTTGGCAAATTAAATCTAGATATTGCAAGAATACTTGTAATTGTAATACCTTAAATGTATTCTGGTTGTATTTATCGTACCATAAGGAATAATTAAAATGTCAAGGGAGCGGGATTTACCTGATATAAGCTTCTAATCTGTGGAGGCTCTGTAACAGGCTATATGTCTTGAATTCGGAATGTGTGATACAGAATTAGAAATGGCGACAATCATTTTCAAACGCAGTATTTTTATCTAATTTTACATACTACTAGTAGATATGCAGATGTTTCTTGATGGTACATTTGGGAATGACAAATTGTTAAAACGCCATCTGGAAAAATCAACATTTTTCTATTTTAAAAAAAGATAGGAAATTGTGTCCATTGAAAATACAAAGTAGCAACTTGGCATTTTGTGATTGTCAACTGAGTTGATCAATTTGGGAATGATAACAAAATAACAATTTAAAGAATTTAGTTGAAACTCACGTTGAAACAACATTGTAAGCTGATCAAATTGCAAGACGCGAAGGTATATAAACTCTAAATGTACTAACATTGAAACCGTGCACGTTTTACTACACTTACAGGATCTTTAAATTCACTATGATCAACAGTTTTATTCCTCTAATCAGGTTTAGATTACTTTTATTGTTATTACACTGAATATACCAAACCGCAGCTGTACTGTTGGGAAATTACTCCTAGTAGCCAGATGCTCACTTAAACCGAATTTCCAAAATTACTTTATAACGAGAAAAATTGCGTTAGGAAATCCATTTTCAGTTGTTTGAGGAAATTATTAAGTGAAAGAAAAATAAAAATTAATTTAATTTAAGAATTAAATTTATAGCGAATAAATGTTAATGAGAGATTCTTCTTTTAGATTCGAGAAAAAAGTGGATAACATTTCCAGCGTAATTTAGTTTTTTTCATAAAACATTCTTTATAACTTAATGGTCAAAGCACAATAAACCCCAAATCTACGATCAAGCATGACAAATGAAATGCCTACACCTCCAGCACTTAAAACTAATTGCAGGAAGGGTGAGAGCTTCGTCCTTCAGCTTTAAACCCTCTCTAACCGTGCTTCGTAACTTACACAATTTATATTTGCATGGTAGTTTGCTTTAGCTATTTTTAATAACCGCAGCTGTATTTCAGTTATTAATTAGTTGGGTAATGTGATTTAATCTAACAAATTATTTGGAACAGATTACTTTCTCGATTGCTCCCCTAAAATTTTCTAATACTGAAATTTAACGATAAAAGAGTGACTGCGTCATTTGTTAGAACCTTTCGTCCTAATTTTCGACCCAAGCTATACTTCTTCACTAATTAATTGACGGTTTCAGCCCCAGAGGTGACGATAGTAGACGAATCTGGTCGGGAGGTGACGGAACGTTATTACAAAGCTGGAAGCGCACTCGAGTTGACGTGTATTGCTACTCAGGTTGGAGGTCCAGGTGAAAACCATCCAATCACCTGGAGACACGGCGACCGCACATTAACCATAGGCATCAGGTGAGTACAAACTGGGATTAACTTGGCTATTATGTAAACGAAAATTTGGTCTACAGTTCAACCCCTTGCGGCAATTTTCGCCTTTGATATATCGCGCAACAACTTTACAAAGAAAGACATGTTAAACAAGTGGCGAAGAAGCTACTTTGAGTACATTAAAGAGAAGCATTGTACGAAAGCGGAGAATAGCATTTAATAAAAATAATTAATTTCATTTAAAATCTCAACTAAGCGAAAGCTAAAGTGATACTTCAAAGAACACTAAGGTACAACATAAATAAGCATATAAAGCGAATAAACAATTAAGGGAAAACATTTCTTACAACTCGGTAATTAGCTCTTTTCATCAAGGAACAGTTTTTCCATTTTCATGCTATGAAACAGAAAAGGGCGTTTAAACGTCATACTAAAATTGTCTGAAGTTTATACACAACCGAAATATAAGGAAAATAAAGCAAATGGGACATGGACTTAGAAAATATTAATGAAACGTACAACCACCGACAACTTTACAGTATTTTCTTAGAAATCGTAAAGTTTCTTCACGCTGTTTGTATTCTCAAACAACAAAAACTCAATCAACAACGCGAACTTTTCATTTGTAATCCAAGCACATCAGGAATAGAATAATATTTCCGGAGTTGGAAAATGACTCTGGAACTGCTCTTTGTGTACACAAACATATATAAAGCCCTCTGGAAAAGATTCTTTAAAAATACATCGAAACTTTCTATGCAAAATATGCGTTTGTTACTTTATATGTGTGATGAAAAAGTGTACCGAGCATGATTGGAAAAGTATAGAAATATAAACTTTATGTAGCGCAACTTAAAACGACATCAGGTGCTACCAACAGTTTCCACACCAAGCTGTCTTCGAAGCTACTTGGTTTCTTATCCATTGTTAAATTTTCCATCGCAAAATTAAAAAACTGTATCTCCTCTTCTTGAAAGATAAACGTGCATTTAATTAGGCTTCATAGTGTAAAGTAGCTTAGAAGACCAATTATCAAAAGCTTAATAATTAAAATTAACGACTTATTCGCTCTGAAATGGCGAGCCCTGCATCGATTACTCACTCCATTATTTTCCCCGAATATCTTGGATATTAACTTTTTGTATTACTTGCAAAATGCTGACTTTCTCCACTTTAACTTTTAAACGTAATAAGCATACTCGAATACGGAGCACGTTAAGGCAACCCCGTGCTAAATCAAATTAAATGAATATTCAACCCTTTTAGGCACCCTGCTTAAAACTTTCAAATTGATAAGACACGAGACAACACTACCACTTACATTCACGCCTACACTTGAACTACTATTTTCGAGACAATGATTACAACGAAATGGATTGACGATATACATCACAATACCTAATTAAAAATGAGCGGATTGAATTCTCGTGTAGTTTCTCGTCCCATTAAATAGATTCTTTTGTCGAGTTTCTGATCCCGTAAAAGTTAGAATTGAAATTACAGAACCGTACTTGAAATTTGCAGACTATTCACTTTCTCGTGTTTATCTGGTTATTTTTTGTTTTATAACGCAAAAAAATACAAAAAAATTACTTTTCTTTTCTTTCCAAAAACTGTATATATTAGAGTTTCCGAAGTCCAAAGTGCAAAAAGTGTTCATTCCCAAATGTAACACACGACCATAGATAAACAAACCTCTTCAAATATACATGTTATGATCTTTTTTTTTTGTGGGTCGGGGAAAATCTGCACGCAGACGCCCTACTGTCCGTACAGTAATTACCCTCCGTTCTGTTACCGCGCTAGCATTGCCTCAGAACGGGGTCGGGTCGGGTGCAGAATGTTGCGCACCCGATGATGTTATGCCACATGTCATTTCTGATTTTCATTTTGCGTCCTTGTTCCGCTCACTTATCGTTACCACTACCCTATTCCTTTTTTTTCTTTAGTCTTTATGATTTTATATATCAGTTCATGTACTATTTCCCAGCTCTCTGAATTTCCAAACATGACGTCTACAATGGTGTCGGGGTACAAATCCTGTCAATTGTTTCCAGAGTTTCTGTTCTAATCTCCTTCCATCTTTGGCAATATATGCTCCAAAGCTTCCATGTCCGGTAAGGAATTGCATTGTCCAGTAATCAACCTCGCCATGTCTCCTGTTATACAATTTCCCTAAGTCTTTTATAAGGCGTTGGGTCCATCTTGCTTTCTTTTCCATTTCGTCCTCCTCGTTTTCCTCCCACCTGCTTCTTCATTTGTCCATAATATCTATATGTATTCTATCATTAGATCTATCAGTATCACGCGTGCTATTGTTTGTGCGGCTGGTGCCGATACAGTCGAATACACCGCATTTACAGTTTTGGTCATTCTTCTCTGTGTACTCAGTAGCTTATCCCTGTAATTTCTGTACTTTACTGCATTTTCCTAGATTAGGGCGGCATATAATAGCAAGGAGTGCCCCACCCGCACAGCACCCTCTTCTTCCGCTTCCGTGGACCCCCTACCCGTGGCACAATTTTTCTCAGGACTTCGATTGATTTTTGCGCTTTCTTTATGGCTTGGTTTCACTATGCTGGCGTTTCTATTTAGGAGTACCCCCAGGTACTTTGGCGTGTCCTTGCTACTGATGGTGTTATCAAGGAATCTGATGCTCAGTTCTCTTAGCCTTCTTCCATCATATAGTATAACCATCTGCGTTTTTTTCGACGGCTACTTTTAATTTCTTTCCTGAATTTCAATGTGCAGTCTATTCAAAACCTTGTCTGCAGTTAGTTGAACCTCCTCTCTAGACCTCCCGGTTACCATTAGTGCCGTTATCATTGGCAAAACACAGGATTTCGGTGTTTTTAGGTAGGCTAGTTCTAACAACAGTGTCAAAATAGATGTTCCAAAGTGTGGACCCCAAATTGAACCTTGCGAGAGTCCACAACTAGCTTCATATTTTGCGAGAGCTTAATACTAACTCTCTATCATTCAGATAGCTTATTATTAAATTAAGGAGTTACGGGCTAATCGTCTTACTTTTTAGTTCTTCTATAATTCCATTCCATGTTGCAGTATTGAACAACACAAGTTCTTGGCAATGCCTATTTCTGTTACTGCCAAGTTTGCTCTTTGCTCCTATTGTGCATTTAACATCACTTCCAGATTGAGTTTCTGTAAGTCAGGGTCATTTTTCTCTTTGCAAAACATTGGTAGTTTCTTTGATATAAATTGAGTTTCGTGTTGCAGTAGCAAGTTTTTTAGACATGGACCCTACTTTCTCAATGATTGCTATTTTCAGTTTAAGTTACTGAATGCAAAAGGAAATTTTGTTACAGACAGTATAGCATTTTTGTCAAAAAGTTTGTTATGCCACTCTTCTGGAAAGCTTGAGGTCGTTACCAAAATTATTTTGTTGAGAGTTTTTATATCTTGCGTCCAGTATGAACAGTGCCTATTAAAGGTAAGATTATTTGAATAACGCTTGAATCCATAAGTAATCCGCTTTGAACACTCCTAAGAATTTAATCTACCACGTTGATAAAGCTTGTTACATTAAACGTTTAATAACGGATAAACTTAGATTAGTTTAGGTTTGTACTTTCACCTTTATGCAGTAAACTACAACAATTTAGATATTATTTACTTCCACTTTTAATTAAGTATTCAGTTTTAGCTAACTAAGTATGAATAAGTTTCTAATCTCAGTGAATCAAAACTCCTGCATATTAATGGTATTTCAGGAGCATTTGAAAAATTGATTCTGTAACTTGATGATTATAAATTTAAGTTGCTCCATATAATAGAATGCGATATAAAATATTCCTGACATCAAATCAATTGAATCGGAAAGATCATCAAGCAAATCCAAGTTGTCATTACTACATAAATCAACCAAAGACGTGACCCTACAGTTGCATATCAGTAGAACAGTAAATTCATAAGAGATGCTTAAAGGAAGAGCTCAGCAAAAAGGGGAGAAAAAAATATCTCAACTTTCTTTATCCTGAAGACACAAAAAGTCAACTGTATCACTACGTGACCTATTTTAAAATATTCCTGTCCATCATCTTGAGAGTGTTGTTCTAGATCAAACAGTTCTTTTTAAAAATAAAGTTTTTCAGCGTTTTTTCAAATATCTTAACGATATTCTTAATCAATTTTAATAAAATCGAGTTTCGCTCTTAGATTAGAAAAGGTCAAAGATATTCTTTTTGAGAATGTATTGTCTGTCTGAAATAGATCGTTTTGGAATTTTAGAGATCCTATCTAGGAAGCTCAGATTTTTTTTTCTTCTATCAATAAGATATAGGAATCCAAAGTAGCTATCATTTTAAAAATTCCAAATTAAGTCCTATTTTCCACAAACAAAAAATCTTATCCAAGTGGAATTTTGATCGTTATGATTTTTCGTTTTCTTAACAGACCCTATCGAACTGAATTAGTGTTTGTATTTACCACTCCCAAAAAGATGTTTATATTTAACTTTTTTTGGAATGGTGAATGAGGGGCAAGCTTGACTTTGACTATGGTGGCCTGTTGCATCCGCGTTTGTGTTTAGCTTTTTTAAGTCGGTTAATGGAGGGCGAAGCCCGACTGTAGGTGGCCTGTTAAAGGGTGTAGCTTGGCCCGTTTTCACCAAACAGGTTCTAGTTATTTTTTATTACTTTTGGAAGCTCTTAAGCGTTATGAAGGAAGAAGTGTAGTATTTTATGGTATTATTATTGCTACAGCGGCGGCCGCGGATGATGTCATTTGTAAACAATCGCAGTTTTGGGTGGTTGAGACACGTATTGCTTATTAAAAATTCATTCTTTCAGTACGTTTTCGAGTAAGACGGTTGCTGAGCTTATGTTAATGTTATATTTGAATGAAAGTGTTGTACTTATGAAAATAAAAATATATTTATATGATTTTCTACTATTTCTTACAGAAGACTATGAAAATTGCAAAGTAAAAAAATCGTAAACTTTCCTTTACACTAATTTTAAAGCACACTATGCACGGATGATCCTCTAGACACTTTGTATTTAAATTTACAAATAAAGCACTATAATGAATACGGTAACAGTTATTTGCCAATTAGGTATCAACATTCAACAGTAAATAATGTAGCGCAAACAAGCAGCATGGGACGTATAGAAGAGAAGATACATTTCCAGAGAATTTAAATTAAAATTTGCTTTATTTTTTAGTGGCAGAAATGGGTTTTTCTCTAAAAAGAAATCATGATTTTTTTGAACCTTGTAGAAATAAAAACAAAAGCAGATCATCTGCATTTATTAAATTAATTCTAAAGATGCCTTGAAGCGGGCACGTTGTTAAATTTGTTTATGTTACATTTTTTATGATCGGTGTATGCATAACACTGATGTTAAATATTTGTTAATTACACACTACAGTCAACAGCCAATCAACCATTAAGCTACTGTCGTAACTTTAATGAATTTATGGCTGGACTAATGTCTGCTGTAATTAACAACATAACATGTAAAATATGCATCAAGGTTACATAAATATGACTAATTTGAAATGGAGAAGTTCAAGAAGAATTTGGAAATGATCAGGATTTTTGTGTGAATTTTAAATGTTTCTTCTCTTTCAAGATTAATTAATTAATTTCTTTAATTTATTCATTTGTTTCTAATAATAACAACAAGGTACTCCCGAATGTAACCTGGGTTAACTGACAGTTATAATTAGATATATTCTGCATGTTATAGTTACTTGCTATAGTTTGCAAACGTGGCAAGCTTTGAATGTTCACAAGTTTCAAATTAATCTTGATACTTTTTTCTTCGTTTCCATTAGTCTACATGTTTTTCCCAATTAAGTAAATCCGTAATTACGAAAGATTAACATCTAGTTTCCTATTTTATAACAATCTATGAGAACCTAATTTTGTCAAACTTGTCCAGGTTGCCGCTAGTTATTTCTCCTATTAGGACTAGCGAAAACAGTACCATAGCAAACTAACACCTGCCAAAATAGCATATCTAAATAGCAAATTATTATTGGACATACCATAAGATTGAATTGTGATTTTTTTTTATTTTTCCTTTTCTTGGTTTACCTTTAGTTTTTTCTCCATGTCTTTTATGTCGGCTGATTTTCTTCTATTATTCTTTAACTACATTTTACTTGCAAATTTTTTTGATGGAATCGTTTGTGTTTTTTTTTACCGAGCGTATCACATACTCAAACAATGTGGAATCTAGTAAGAAATCTCTTATAAGAAAAATATGTTTCGTCTTCTTTAGGACGCATATGTTTTTCTAATACGACATAGTAAGTCAACAACGTTTTGTTTGAACTTTAATATTTCCCTATACAATTTACAAAAAATAAACACAAACTAAGTACCTACCAAAGCGAAGTAAAGAATTCTTTTAGCGCTTTCTTTAATCGAAAATCTAGAAAATAAGATATATCCATATACAATAACGGTTTTATTTCCCAAATGTAAAATATTTTCTGATCTCTAAAGATTTGAAGATAAATAAGAAACTAAACTGTAAAGTGCTTGAATATTAATGAATAATCGTATTAGTCCTTATCTATTTGAAAAAATTTTTAAACAAAAAGTAACAAAGTTTCATGCAATAAAAAAACAATTATTTCAGTCGAAAATTGCGTAAAGCGAAAGTTTTTCCTACAAATTTTAAATGACTTGTTAATCATTGTTCGATCGTTATCGCAAGAATAACTGTTTAGGGAACAAAGTCCCTAAAGTAAAATTTTATTTTATTTAAAGAGTAAGAAGGGTAAAATGTTTTGATACGCAGCGAAGGAGGTTTCGATGAAGTCTGGAAGTTTCTAACAAAAACTATCATTGGAAGGCCGTGGAACGGAGCACCAAGGGAAATTATCGCAAGATAACTTTTACTAATGCTAATGCAATTGTGTTGTACGATGTTCGTGCAGACAGTTTTCTTGTGACCCAGGGAATCTTCTCACTAACCCGTTTCTACTGTGCGAAGGTTTAAATCTTCCATTGTTATTGTTGTTAGCGGTTATCATTCGATATTTTTATTGTAGGTACTTATGAGGAAACTATGTTTGCTGCTGGGTTTGAACTGTAAGTGGCCTCCTCCGGGGAAATCAATTACCTGTACGAGGTGTAAAATATCGAGTTCAATTTCTCATAAATGATACTACACAAAGACAAAAGAAGTTTTAATGTTGCCGCCCACGTATTCCATCGGGATATTAATCATCAGAGGCAGTTTCCACCAGTCGTGCTAATTACCATACTGTGTTTCAGTTCCAACAGTTCCAACGTCTCCACAGGGTCGGATATGGTGGTCTCCACCCTCACCGTGGCCCCTCTGCAAAAGCGTCATTCCGGAAACTACACGTGCGCCGTGGGAACGCTAGCCTTTGCGACTGTAGCGGTACACGTTCTTAACGGTAAGTTATTGCAGTAAAATCTGCCGAATCTTACCATTAATCTTAACTTTCGAGAATAATGTACTGGCTTGGCCGTGGCAAGAGCGCGGTCGCCAATCAGGGACACTGAATCAAATAAGTAAGAGACGATTCTTCAAGAATAAGCGATTTTAACAAAGATAAATGAAAATCAATTGGGTTCGTACGGAGCTGACGACGAAATTACCCTCACCCTTGCGACTTAAAAGCTCTGCACCAACTTTTCTATTTGCTTTCATTAGACTGAACCTGGATTGAGCCGAAATATTATACCGAGCCGGCTCAGTTAAAATATTAATAAAGCGATTTATAAAAGCTCTTCGGAGAATAAAAATTACGATTGATTTTTAAGAAAAACTTTTACCACTCACCACATAACTACACTCCGAACACCAATAAATTTATATTAAAAATTAATTCAAACCACGCTTACAAAGTTTGATTAAAACTCACGAAAAATTTACTACTAATTTCTTTTTATTTTCCTACTTTTGGATACTCACTTTATCATTAGCTTACAAACCCCTTTCCGCACATCGTTAAATAACAAACAACAGTGTTGAATTTTAACGATAACGACATGATTTATAATACATGTCAATCCTTGTTTGGAAAAATCTGTCTTGGTTTTAATAATTACTGGGGAATTCCAACGATGTAACAAAGGCCTTTACTATAATGCGAATTTGAAATAAAAGTTTGTAAGGGACGAGGTGAGGATTATTATGAAAAGTTGTAAAAAACATCAATAACGGCTGCCATTTTTTATAAAAACACAGATTTTTCGGAAACTTCTTATCAGTTACTGAATTATTGGAGGTTAAGAAAGAGGAAATCAGAACTGACTTTCATTTTCACTTTAATGAGCAACTCTGCTCAACATTTTATCCATGATGTGAAATCAATAACGACTATTCCGCGAACATGAGAACAACATCTTTGGCTTTCTAGATTCTAATAGAATATTTACAATATCCAATGAATTCTTTTAGATTATTACTATTTATTCATGAGGAACTAGTTTATTATTTATAAATCATATCCTTCTGATTTTAACTACACTACTTTTGAAGTTTTTTATATGGATGGGGCTACTTTTTATTTTTCGTTTTTTATAAATTTCTGTTTGACAAAATATACAATTCTGAATAAAACAAAGGACGTTTTCAAAGAGAAAAAAAACTATACATTATGCAGTAACGTTAGCCGCCCCATGGTTAGAATTAATATAAAGCCAATTTGAAGTTTCCCATTTAGACTGCTGTCATTCAGCTAATTATCTAACATAAAGTTTTCTTGTTATTTTGTTTTCTAGACTGCTTCTTTTATTTTATGTTTAAGCAAAATTATTTTACTAGATGACATTTTGACAAGTGATACTTAAATAAATGTGCTTCTAAGTACCGCTTATTCAAATCAAACCTTAAGTATACTTGTCAAACTAGCTTAATGTTCGATTTTATCTACCCTAAAGAATAACAATTTTAAATAACCTATGTATCTTCATTTTGACTGCTAACCTAACCAATCATTTCGGTTAAGTATCATCCTAACCTAATTTGTCACGTAAGTGTCACTCCGTGATGTACCATTTCGATAAATATGGTTGAGAACTTTTTTGTTTGTTAAACTGTAGAATGATGGATTTAAAAAAATGCAATGACCAAGCTGAAAAGTTAGAAAACTGAAGCAAAATTAGGAAAGGAATGAATAATAAAGAGGATTAATTAACAAGAACTAAAACGCAGAGTACAAAAAATGAAAGAAAATGGAAAAAGAAGCAATCATGTAGTATTAAAAACCATGAAAATAAAAAGCAAAACCATAGATGAAGTAAAAGAATTCATTAAAGGAAAACCCAACTTACAAGCTAAAGTTATAAGAAGCCTAACGTAATATAAGCGTGAGCTAAAAAGAACAAACATATATGTAAAAAAGGATGTGACAAAGATCAAGGAAACAATACGAAAGAAACTAGGATAATTACTAAGCAAGGTGAAATCGGAAAAGGAAATAAAGTAAAGGTAGGATATTGTAAACTTAGCATTAATGGACAGATGTATGTATGGAAGAAAATAAATAAAGATAACCCGCCAAAAAGTTAAATAAGAAATAAACTAAGAGTAAAAAAAGAGAAAAGGAAAAACAGAAGTAACGAGGATTGAAAGAAATAAAAAATGTACTAATTCAAGGTGCAGAAGCACAAATAGGAAAAATAAATGAACAGCCTAGAAACGAATGATGGAATGACGAATGTAACGCAATTCTGGAGAAGAAAGCAAAATTATGGATTAAATGGCTACAGACACAAAAACCGGAAGATAGAAGAAGAAGAGCTTGAAAATGCTGAAAATGGGAAAGTGAAGTAGAAGGAGAGTCTAATAAGGAGAGAATAGAGGATGGAAAACACACAGCAGACCAACGTTAGAGGAAATACAAGAAATAATTAAAAAGGGGAATAATGGAAAAGCACCTGATAATGACAATATAAGCATAGAATTAATTGTATGGAAGAGAAAGGTTACAAGAAGCAATATATAGGTTCATAAAGAAAATACAAACAAATGACACAATTTCTAAAGAGAGGAAAAACGCTCAACAGTAGATGCCGTACCATAGTGAAACAATAATAGAAAAAATATATTACTATAACATAAAAATTGAATTGCTTTTCACAGATCTTAAACAGGTCTTCGACACCATTAGAAAAAGTCAATTAGTAATAGCAGTAAAGGAACTACAAATGCCATCTAAACTACTACAAATTACATTAAACAACACAAACGCTACCCTAAGAACAGAATGTGACAAAACAAAAGCGTCTGTACTTTCCATGATCTTTTCGGCTACACAGGGTGTCCCATTAAATTCTTTAAATGGTACACCTTGTATATTTTACTATTTGATCACTTTGTATTCATTTCTGATTAGAACCATGTAGAATTGCACGGATTTGCACTTAACAGTTTTTAGCATTATTCAGTTATTTGGCGAAGTTTTTACCTGATCCTGGTGCAATTAAGAAACTTTTTAGTTTCATAACTTCAGTAACGAAATGATTACTGAGGTTTTAAACACAAAAGATTTTCTGCAGGGCGATCGAGATGCAGAATCTAAATCTTCTGATTTTTTTTTAATTGGACAAGTAAAACACCGTGTATACTTTAATGGCTTCCTACCTAAATATATTAGAAAAATTCTAGACAATTTATCAATACATATGAATATTCCAAATACTGTTAAGTCCAAAGAACTGGTTAATTGTCTGATAGACAGCTACTCATCAGGACACAGAAGATAAATGATTAAGATAAAGAAATTTCCGCATTAAGTTACATCAGATATGATAACCAGAATTTAAACAAATACAGGGTGTTTACTAGTCGTTTGACGGTTTTTATTATTAAATAACTTTGTATGTGTTGATCACAAAATAAAGACATATGGGAATGCAGACCATAACTACAATGAACTGCGGTTTGTTACTGAGTTTCAGCAATAGGCTGTTCACAAAAATAAGCATTTATCTCTCGGCGGCCATCTTGACCATATTCTTGAGGTGATATCAAAAAACTAAAAGTGTACGTATCTCTTATTTTTTTGATGTAGAATACGATTCTAAGGTAAGAACGAAATCTTTGAGAATTTTTTTAATTTCGGCGGCCATTTTACCATGTCCCCGAAGAGATATCACAAAAAAATGAAACTACGCAGTCTTTAGTTTTCAATGTAAGATTCAAAACTGAAGTCAAAATTTCAAAACTTAAAAAAGTGCGGGCAGACAGATGTTGCAAATTCAGTAACGACTCCAACGGAGATCGTTGATAAATAACTACAAAGATGGAAATTTTATTTAGGATTAGTAAACATAACAACTAACAAATGAAAATGAAAAAATTGTCCAGTAGAACAACGTATTTTTATTACTGAGCAATATTTTAAGAAGGAATCTGTCTTATCAGTGCAGAGAAATTTTTGACGTCATTTCAATAGTTGTAATCATGAACCAAACAGTACCAAACAGTATAGTGGTATTGAAAAACATGGTCTTCCTCGTATGGTTCAGAATGAAGCAACTGTACGTAGTTCTGTAGAAAATAGTCATCAACGATCTATCCAAAAAGCATGTTTTGGTATTGGATATACACCGGTCAACTTTACACATTTTAAAGTGTGACTTAAAAGTGCACCCTTATACGTTGCAAGTTGCTCAGTATTTGAACTTTTTTAGGCAATTACAAGATAACTTAACCGAAGATCCAGAATTATTAAACAATTTGTTCATGTCAGATGAAGCACATATTAATTTATCTGGGTATGTGAATAAGCAAAATGTGCACAAATAGTGCTCTGAAAACCCTAAGTAATTGTACAAAAAGCTGCTACACTCTGCAAATGTAACAGTATGGTGTGCAATATCAACAGCCGCAGTAATTGGTTCTGACTTCTTTGAAAAAAATGGCCAAACTTACCGTAACTTCTAATCGTCATGTGAATATGTTGCAAACGTTTTTGGACCCTGAATTGCAACAAAGAAACATCGATTGTAAATCCATCTGGTTTCTGCAAGATGGTGCTATTGCCCACACGGCAAGATGAACGTTGCTGCTCTTCGCAATATGTTTCCTAACAAAGTTATCTCTCGTTTGGGCGATATTCCTTTCTCTTCAAGGTACCCCAAAACTTATAACTCCAGATTGTTTGCTGTGGAGATACTTGAAAAGCAGGGTAATGTGATTTGTCCACGTGATCGTAATATCCTTATTGTAACGTATTTATAATTATTATTTAATGATAAAAACCGTCAGACAAGTAAATCAATAAATAATAACAAAAATACATCAACTCAAAAAAGCCCAAATTTTTTGAAAACTTTCATTATGTGAAAACGCTTTTAATTTTTTGAACATACAAAGTTAGTACTTACAAAAATTCTTACGTATTTTAGTTAAAATTTATTTAACAAATAGAATGAAATGAAACGTTCAAATGCTTTTATCTTTCAAAAACATTTAGATGTTTTTTAATCTGTATTCAGAGCAATTTGAAAGATCGACATATAGATAGTTGAGATATGGTTGCTCAAAATAGCATTGTTTTTAGGAATGTTAATATTTTTTTTTTATTGAAGTAGATTTAAATCTCACCCAATGTTTAGAAACATTTATTTTTAAAAATGTAGTTTTTCAAGAAGTTTTGGATTTTTCCAATAAAAAGCTATTCAAGATAATAGGCAAAACTGTTTTCCAATAATAGTATGAACACCCAGTATGTATTTTAATTATTCTTTGACTTTTGCACTTATTTACTTGATCAAATATTTATACATTTTCAGCTAATATATCCCAAAATAATTTAATTTAAACTACGCTGTACATTTTAGAACAAAAAGCTTCAAATTAATTATTTATTGGCTGAAAAGCAACTTTACTTTTAATTAAATCCAAATTAACTACGTTATCCACTATTCAATTATCCTGACCAATGTGATATTGCAGAAAAATAAATTGATTAAATGTTTGCATAATTCAATCAAAAGCCAGGACTAACTACAAAATGTGTTTATTTGCTACATTTGACTAATCTGACATTTTGAAACACATTATTTTAAACAATAAGCAATGGATAAGTTAGCATTAACTATAACATTAATTTGTATTGGTAATAGATATACGGGGTCGCTAAAAAGTGTGGAGACACGCTACCCCCGCAGAAACGGTAAGGGATAGACAAATTAAATTTGGAGAGCTTAAAGTAGGTATTTTTTGCCATGTTTTGCGAAGATAATTAAAAACAAATCTTCAAATTGTTTTTCGTACGGTTGCCATATTGAATTTTTTTAAATGGAACATCCTGTATATAACTCCATATTTGGATAGGAATTTTCAAGACAAGTTCAATGATATAAGGGTGGCTATACTTATCTTAAAAGGTTTTGGAGATAATCGCTATTCTTTTGTTAGGGGTTTCCCTATTAAAAAGTATGTAAACTCGCTACTCCTGCAAAAATGGTAAGAGATAGACAAATGAAATTTGGAGATCTTAAAGTAGGCGTTGTTTTCCATGTTTTGCGAAGAGCTAAAATCAAATCTTCAATTGGTTTTTCGTAAGGCCGCCATCTTGAATTTCTTTAAATGGATCACCCTATATATGACCTCATATCTCGATAGGGATTTTAAAGGCGAATTCAATAATATCAGCGTTGCCATACTTATCTTGAAAGGTTTTTGAGATAATGGCTATTCTTTTGTCAAGAATTTCACTATTAATTTTTATCAAAATCGAGTTACCCATGAAGCAGCAAAGGCAATGGAACTAAAAAAATAATGTGCGATTATTTTATAAGTAATTAAAGTAAAAGAAAACCGTAAAAATTTTGCCCTTGCCTACTTATTTAAAATAACAGATCGATGCTAGAACAAACTAAAAAGGTGGAATAAGACCAGATAGTGATGAACTGATCATAACAAAAACAGAGTATAATTTTATAAGAAGTGTTCAAAATGCACTGCGTTAATTTCTTGGCAATGAAACAATCTTTTTTGAAATGTTTGTAAGGAATTTTGCAAATAATCGGGAGAAACTACTTGCATTACGAATCCGTCCTTGAAGTTAAGAAATCCTTGACAAAAGAATAGCGATTATCTCTAAAACCTTTCAAGATAAGTATGGCAACCCTAATATTATTGAATTGGCCTTTAAAATCCCTATCGAGATATGGGGTCATATACAGGGTGATCCATTTAAAGAAATTCAAGATTGCAACCCTACGAGACAACAATTACAGATTTGATTTTAACTCCCTTTACAAACCACGACAGACAATGCCTACTTTAAGATTTCCAAATTTTATTTGTCTATCTCTTACCGTTTTTGCAGGAGCAGCATGTTTCCATACTTTTTAATAGGGAAACCCCTGGCAAAAGAACAGCGATTATCTCCAAAACCTTTCAAGATAAGTATAGCAACCCTTGTATCATTGAATTTGTCTTGAAACTCTCTATCCAAATGTGGGGTCATATATTGGGTGTTCCATTTAAAAAAATTCAATATGGCGGCCGTAAGAAAAAACAATTGAAGATTTGTTTTTAATTACCTTCTTAAAATATGGCACAAAATACCTACTTTAAGCTCTCCAAATTTTATTGGTCTATCTCTTACGGTTTCTGCGGGGTTAGCGTGTTTCCATACTTTTTAGCGACCCTGTATGTAAGACATATAGATGCATAATTGTTCCGTGTAATAAACGCTACAAGATTTACATTTCAAATAGGTATTAGCTGTAATCAATTATTATAAAATCTACAAAGAAATCTATAAGGTATGCACACACACACAAAAGTCAATATTTTTCTGTAGAATGTCGACTACCTGACAAAACAGAGAATTTATAAATATTAGCATTAATTTTAAGGGCACTTTTATTATGAGAGATTCTAAGGATTTGGACAGAAGTACATTTTTTACAAACAAAAACAAATTTTCCATTTTTTTCTTGCAGTCTAGGCTGTTTTTTGCATCTACAACTTCATCACAATTTATGCCTTAATTTATCTCTTCCTTTTTAAACTCATTGTGTTTTGCAAAACCTTTGTATCAAATTGCCAAACGAACTAGTTTGTCCAAAAGGTTTCATTCAATATACTTTGAAGTATTTGCTGATGGATGGTTCTCTACTAAAATACTGGTTAGTTTTGCAATGCAATTCCATAATTGCTGTCTTCATGACCGAGTGACCATAATATTGAAGTAGTGGAATCAAATCTGTACAAGGTACTTGTTCGGCTGAAAGCCAGCTATAAAGAACATCTGGCTAAGTATTTCAATGTACAAGATCATGAAGTTATGGCAGGTGAAATTTTATTTTACTTGAATGTAAAAGATATAGAGAATCAAGTTTCAGTTTGAACACTACACTATCTGTATTTTTGCATTTAGAAAATACAAAATATAGGGTGTCGGTAAAATGAAACCCAGTATTCATTATAAACTTATATTATACAAGTTTAAAAATTTAATTTTATGCCACTTCACTCTTTGAATATTTTGGAAAGAAGTTCAATATTGATTTAAATTTCCTGGAAATACAATTCAACAATTAAACTTCTGTTTTAAGTACGAATTGAACTATGAATATGTAAAACAAAACTTATTCAATTATGTGTGAGTTCGGTTATACATATATCTGACTTGTGGGTGCCTAAACGCGTGGGCACAAACACATTCTATTTGCGTCAGCGACCGTTGCCCTGAGGCTTCAACACTCATGTACAGTTAGAACAAATTTCAATATACTCGGAAATACCCCTTGCTTTTGCCATGGTTGGCTTTGGTTGTTCGTTTAACAACAATCTCAACAAGAATTTTCCAAATTTTTGGTTTTTATATTCCCAATTTTCCCTTGAAAAAAATTTTTGCCCCCATTCTTTTATTAGGTATTAACTTTAATATATTTGCATTCACATTCACATACATCGATTATATTTTGAATTCTATTTGATTTCCATCTTTTTATTGTAAAATGCCTGTTACAATGTAAATTACTGAAAGAATTGTTTGTCAAATCCCACTTGACTACGCTTTTCATTGAGAGTTCAATTCCAAATTAAATACTCCGATACCGCTTTTTATTCCTGAAGTATACCAGATAAAAACAAAAAAAGAGAAACGCTCACTTTAAAAGTCATATTAACGTATTTCCTAATCCCCATGCCCCACAGCCGTATTAGCAAATTCATTTACATCAGACAATTCTTCAATTGACAGGTAAAACATGGAAGTATTTTTACTGTAAACATTTAACCTTTAGGTACGTGCAATAAAAAGAATTGAGTTTGTTCAATTTTTATAAATAAAAAAGTTTTCTTTTATACTGTTTTAGCTTCATTCACTTTCTCTAAAAGCTTGCTACATTTTCTTTTGTTATAACATTACAGTGGGCGTCTTTATTTCCATATCCTTTTTGCAATGTTTGTACAAACTATTCCTTCCACCCTCTTTGCGAAAGAATTTCGAGGATCACATACAAGTCAGCAAGAGTCTTGGTAAACGTACCAAACACAACAAAAAATGCTGCCACTTTTATCTAGTCACCTTTGTTACAAAAAAAAAGTTTGATAGATTTTCAAAACAAAAACTAGCGATGAGTTTCAATGAAAATTTTCTGTCCATACTTGAAGCTTTGTTATTCATTAATTATTTAGGTTAGCGCAACTCTCAACCCTGTTTTAGCTTTGACAGTTTATTCGATCATTGACAAATTATTCTCAAGAGTTTTGTGACGCAAAAAGAGCATCATTATAGCATTATTGTTACTTAGGTTCAGTTGACACTTGATCTTTTATGTCTAAAAATTTTGAAGCCCCAGCTAACGAACACATTAATTAATTTGATATAAAATATTAAATACAAAAAGATCGCAATTATGATTACTGCTAATCCGATTAATGTAATTAATAATTTATAATCAGATACGTATAATAATGGTGTAATGCCATAGATATACGATCATGTATGTAAGTCCCTCGGGACGATATTCATCAATACATCCAACCGGTTAATAGATAATACCCGGATTATCCTGTCACATTGTGCATATACAGAGCGGTTAGATTAAAATTTAGAGCATATTTATTATACCACAAAACAGTACCCATTTTCAATTATTCGAACAGTTAAAATCTTTTTGACCTCGATACGTAGCGATACATTTTTCTCTTTTACAAACACAAAAGCTCTGAGGTTCTGACATTATTTTTATTGTGCCATTTAAGTGCATTAGAGATACAATGGGAGAATTAATATGGTTTCAAATTCATCACTTTTTTAATGGATAATAACATTACTCAACTTAAAAACTAAATTGGAAAAAAAAGGAAAATTAAAAGGATAAAGCGTTCTAGAAAAAATGAATGGACTTTCTCAGAGCAGAAACACTTGCGTGCGACACTGATAAAAAAGTTTTTCGCGGACCGTCGCACTTAGATACTTTAAGAGAGATTGTTTGCTTTCATTAACAAAGTTTTGACTTCATTCGTCTTGATTTGGATAATACTTTGGAATAAATGCTCCGGTGTAGTCTCCGTTTTAAATTTCTTCAATTTTTTTCCGCATTTGTCCTTATCTTGTAACATTTAAATCATTTTTAACCCAAAATGCATGATATTAGGGTCGAAGTCTTTAAAAATAAGTTAATAGCAATTATCTTGACATAAATGGAAATTTGGAAAATTAGAATTTTTTAAAATAAAATCCATATATCACAGCGATTTGGTAATACCTTCACGAGATTGAGACAGCAGCTGACGTTTGAATACAGCAGGAACATTCAGATAAAAGCCATATTCGACACATATCAGTTTTTGTAGCCGTTTGTTGCTCATGACAGGCAATTGCTGTATCCAAGAGAGACACCGGTTTCAATCGTTAAACCAGAACTTGATCTTTATGTTTGATGGTAGAAATAAAAAAGCATGGAATAAATTGAATATTTATGTATTGGAACTGTACAGTGACTGCTAAAATTTATTGTCAACAACTAGATGAATTAGAAAAAAGTAAATTCACATTTAAAAAAGGGCTTCACAAATTATTTCCTCAAAACTAATTGTTCGGTAAAACTCTAACAATCTTAACGTTTTTAGTGTATTTAGGTACACAGAACTTAGAAGAACAAATGGCGACCCAGTTGAATACAGAGTTTGTTGGAATCGGTGAATCCAGCAAGCACAATTAATTGGTTTTATAATCAGTTGTGAATTTTTAAACCGCAACGCTTTTGAAGATTTGACATTTTGAGATTCAGAATTCCTAATGCCAAAATTTTGTCAAACCTTTCTTCATTGTTTGGAAGAGTATTCGGTTGATAAACAATTAATCACATGCTTTCTTAGTCTTTACAGCCAAAAGCAGTCGTGAGTAAACTCGAGCATTTGGAGATATGCAGGATGCTTATTTAAAGAGTGACAGGTTTAGCTAAATCAGAAGAAAGTTGCATAATTTTATGAGTAACTCTGTAGTAAAGTCAAAACTTTAATGCCTGATTTGGTTTTTAAACATCTAAAAAAAAGACTGAAAATGTCAACTTTTGCTTCTTGACGATAACTCCTTTATGTGGATTCCATTTTCAATTTTCTGTAAAAACGCTCTTAAGGGGAACTTCTTATTCACTATAACATCATCGATGACGCTTCCAATTTTTGTAACCATCATCAGGTTTATTGTCTCTTATGTTTATACAAAATTTACTTCTGATTGATCTGTGTTTAGTGGTTCCTTGAAAGCTAGATTTTGTTGAAATCTGGGAGATGATATTTTGCAGGTTTTTATTAGTTCTGAACCTCTTCACATCTAGAGATCATGTTTCCGATGGATAGCCTTTCATAAGTACTGATAACATACGTTATTATGGAAAATGAAAACAAAGAAAGAATACATTGTCCATACATTGCTGATATTGATCAGACTAAACCAAAACCAAATTGTTTAAGAATCATACGAGGGTGGTTTGATAAGTGTTTAGGCTGACCATGAAGATGGCACCACAGGTCAAAATGCTTTTATAGTTACGATGGTCCATCCTTCAGATGGCACTGCTGAAAATGTGACTAATTTTGGACGCGTAGTTTTTGTTTGACAGTCGTTTGTGTCAGTCGATGTCAATGATTTGTAAAGAATAAAGCCAGTGAAATATCGTTCAGTTATAAAATGCTTGCGTTTGAAGGGTCAAACTCCAACGGAAATAAAAACCGAGCTGGACGCTGCCTAAAGGGGTCTGCCCCTTCGTTCGCCACCGTAAAAACTGGGTGGCAGAGTTCAAATGTGGTCGTACGAGTGTGTTCGATGAAGAGCGTCCGGGAAGACCAAAAACAGCAACCGTTGAAGATATCATCAAAAAAGTCTATAAAATCGTGTTAGATGATCATCGAATGAAAATAAGAGAGATAGCACAGACCGCAGGTACATCAACAGAACGCCTTTTTAAAATATTACATAAAGATTTGCACATGAGGAGGCTGTCCGCACAATGGGTGCCGCGCTTGTTGACATTGGACCAAAAACGCGTGCGCATGGAAATTTCAAAGGAGCTGTTGGATAGATTTAAGCGTAATTCAATAAACTTTTTGCGGCGATTCGTTACTGTTAATGAAACATGGGTCCATTATTACACACCAGAGACCAAACAGTGGACTTCAACAAGCAAACCTGTTCCGAAAGTGGCGAAGACGGTGCCATCGCCAGAGAAAGTAATGGTAACTGTTTTTTAGGATCCACATGGCATATTGTTTGCAGACTATTTGCAAAAAGGAGAAACAATAACAGGATTGTATTACGCTTCATTATTGGACAGGTTGAGAAAAGAATCCAGTCCACACGACCTCAAATGCAGAGGAAAACAGTTTCCTTTCATCATGACAATGCGCCGGCTCACACGTCGATGATCGCGATGGCCAAAATTCATGAACTTGACTTCGAGGGGGTTCCACACGCCCCGTATTTTCTAGATCTGGTCTCAAGCTGCTATTTTCTTTTTTCAAACATGAAAACATGGCTTGCAAAAAAGAAATTCACGAACTATGACTTTCAGACATCGTATTTTTTGAAGGGAATCAGAAAGGTGGAGCATCGATGGATGAAATATATAGACCTAAAAGAAGACTATGCAGAAAAATAAAATCGATTGTAACCAAAAACAAAAACATTTCGTTCTATGTTAATCTAAAAACTTATCAAACCACTCTCGTATTCACTCCAGTGTCATTTGCTTTGAGTACTTAATTTGGTTACAAAGCATATTGGCCCGTTACGAATTGTACTATGCAAAAACACCTCTTACTTGGATTCTGTTAAAGATGATGACTCTTCCCAGATTTGTAACCAGATGGGCAATTCTTTTTCACAAACCTTTTGATTTTGTTAAGATTCTGAGAAATTTGCATTGTATATCACGTGGAGTCAAACCATAAAACTTAGCTTCCAAACCTAACATATGAGTCACTTTTTCTTCTTGTTCCGCGAAAAAATAGATTTAGAATTATTAGTACCAGATCTACTCACTGTTAAATTTTTTGAGAAGTCCAAATTTTCTAAATGCTTTTATTGCTAAGCAACTCTTTAAATTCTACAGCTGAAACTACTATTTTCATATCTGTATTTTTCTAATGACATCTCATCTAAAAGGAAATACAGGTTTTTTATGTACAGCTGGGGGTGTTACTTTTAACAATTACTAATCCGATTTTTCGCCATCGTGTGAGTCAGTTTATCCAATGTTCTGGAGGTTTTCTTGCGGCGTGTCTGGCCCAATTTCTGTATTTCGGACTCAGTCTCTAAGACTTATGCCTAGCATTGCCCTCTCTATAGTACGTTGGGTTGTTTTTAATTTATTTGCACTTTTATGTGTTATTGCCATAGTTTCTGTACCATATGTCATTACGAACATACCTTTTTCTTCAAACTCATTGGTATTTCTTGGTTTTTTTAGTATCTCACTAAGTTGTCTGAATGCCGTCCATCCAAGTTTTGTTTGCCTTGTGATCTTGGTGGTTTAGTTTTCCCAACTTAATGAGGTGTCCAAAGTAGATCTATTAATGGACATTTTCTATGGTTTGTTGGTTTATCTGAATTTGTCTTTGGTTGTTTGACATTATTTTTGTTTTCCCATAGTTCATTTGTAGTCCTATGGTCTTTGAGTTCAGGGCAAGATCGGTTAACAATTGTTCTAATTCTTCCTCATTTCTACTTATTATGACCATGTCGTTTGCAAAGCGCAGATGGTTGAGGTATGTGCCATCTATGTTTATTTCCTTTTTTCCCAGTTCATTTCTTTAAATACGTTTTCTAGCGCCAGTGTAAAGAGCTTGGGAAAAATGGTATCTCCTTGTTTGACGCCTTTTTGTAATGGTATTCTTCTCGTATTTGCGGTTTCATTGATCTTAACGTGCATGGTGGCGTTCGTATAGATGTCTTTTAGCAAGGTAGTATAACAAGAGTCTATACGTGCATCGTTTAGTCCTTCTAATATTGACCAAAATTGCACTGAGTCGAAGACCTTTTGGAAATCCACAAAAATGGTAGTAAAACCCTTCCTGGATCCTGCCTGTTCGACAGGTTGATAGAAGTCCAGGTTGCTTGTCAGTCTGTTTGTAGGGATTTTTGTTAGTAACTTATACACATGCACTAATTGGCTTATAGTTTCCTATGTCAGCGATGTTACCTTTCTTAAATAACAATATTACTTCTGCGTTTTTCCAGCTTGTTGGTATTTTGTCTTCATTGATACAGCGGTTCATCAGTCGTTGGGTGGCTTTAGTTAGTGGTAGTTACAATTGACTATTACTTCAACGTCAATTTGGCAAGAATGCACAATGCACAAATGTAGATTCTCTTCAAACATCTTAATTAATACAAATGGTTACTTATGAGCATGGTGTGGGTTCCTTTTATTTTAGATCACAGATCCATCTCGGAAAATGACTGACCAGGAAGTGTCAAAAATGCTAAATTAATCATTTTGATGATTTTTGCATTAAAAGTGTTTTCCACGGAGTTGTTAGTTTCAAGACCAAAGACTTTCGATCTTAGGACTCCTTCTGCCAATACAACGCCCTATAAAATGTTCATCTAAAATCTATATTATAATTAAAGTCTCGAGTAGTTGCAACAGAGAATTGTCAGGAAATAACGATTATTGATACCAATTTTGCAGACAATACCATTGTTGATTTGAAAGTTTCTAATTTCTTCTTAACTTTGTCAGTTTGTGTAGAGGATACAACGACTTTTTAAACGATGTGTCGCTTGACTTCCCGTGCTATTTAAAATTGTAATGGGGTTGTTATGGAACACACGGAAATTTAAGGTAACAATTTTGTGTCAAAACTGGTTTACCTCAAAGCTAAATTGGCCTATTTTACCAATTTTTTGACAATTCACCTTGTGATAAGTTTTTGGTGGGCTAGGCTTAAGCCCATGGCGTTGAGATTTTCAAGTGAGTCGTTGCATTAAACGCTGTACCATGACATTGTACACACCGTCGCTTTTACAGTATTGCAAGGATATTGCTGCTGTTGTGAATTTTCTCTCTGTTGGTATTCTGATATGTAGATGAACCGGTGGGAACTTGGATACACGCAGGGTTAGAAAACTTAAACCACTACGCGCTATCACTGTTTTGATGGTGTTGCATTACTTCATCCTTCATATGTTTATGTTCGAAGTGTCAAATCAATCCGTTGTTTATTATTGGTTAGACAGCTCACAGAAATAAACACTTCAAGCATTGTTTTGAAATTTCATATAGAAAAAGGTATCTTGTACTTTCTATCAAGTACAACGGTAAAGCGCTGGGTCGTTAAACCTAAAATGGGTCGGACGTGCACCAATGGGCGTTCCATTGAAGGGATTACCACAGAAATACGGAAGAAATCCACAAAAACGTTTTGGCAGACCGTAGAATGAAAGTAAATGAGACAGTTTATACAAACAGTTGAGTATGACAAAGCTGTGAGCTAGATAAGAGCCGTGCTTACTCACACCTGAACAAAAACAATGTCAAAAGGACGTCCTACTTTCAACTGATTGTTTGGCATTATATAAGCGAAATCCAACTGAATCTCTGCGTCGACCAATAGCAGTTAATAAGACTTGAGTTCAGTACAACACTCCTAACACTAAATAACAGTCAAAGCAATGGATTTCAAAAGGTAAACCAACTCTAAAGAAAGTAAAAACAATTTTGGCGAGTAAGGTCCTGGCTAAACAATGACGAGATTATACGAACTTATCGCAGACTCTTATCTCTTTTCTAATCTTAAAAAATGATTCGACGGGAAAGATTTGTGAACTACAAAGACAGCCACGCTGTAAATGGCTATTTTGATAACCTCGAAAAATCGACCCATCGCTCTAGAACTATATGAATTAGATCTTTGGTCACATTTCGGTTTTGCTCTATAAGTCTCGCTGCGAGAATAGAGCAGATGGCATATTAATGTCTTCGTAGTTTGCTTCTATGTTTTCTCCAGCAACATTAGATAATGTGAGCGACGGTCTCAGTGAAGACGCAACCAGCTTGTGCAGAGCTCGATGTGATAGCATGGAGACCTTGCTTTCATAGACATCGCCTTGTCAAAGTTAGCTTGTGGAGGACCGTTTTTGTGCTTGTCGGATTGTCAGACCCCTAAAAAGGAGACATGTGGTTAATTACCATAGCTTAGCATAACTAAAACGTGACCGGTTACTAGCTGCTGTTGTGGTTTTATATTACATTCTACATCCAGGTATTTCCATTTGGTTAAAATTGTAGAAAAAAAATGGCAATCTTGGGTCTTTTCAATTCTCCATGTGATATCCGCGAAAATATATCGAACTTTCCCAGAGCCAATGTTGTCTGCCCCCTCTTTAATTTTTCTTAGCGTATATCCTATTGGATGTAGCTAAATTGTCGGCGAACTTCAAAGCATTTGGTTTTAGCATCATCAAAATTGTAATACCATCTAAAATAATGTTCACGGTCAAACTAAATAGTAGAGATGACAGTAAGTCAGTAAAATTAAGGCATGGTTTGACCTGTTGGAAGAGGATGATACTGTTAAGTGAAATTGTTACAAATTGGATTTAAATGCAATGGAAACAAGTCGGTAGTAACTGAGTAACTCTGGCTAACTGAATTTTGTTTAGGTAAGAGCTGGTCGAAATTTGCCGACAAGAATACTATCGGCAAAACTAGATTATACATGTAAGGGGGTGCTGCTGGTCTGGGTAAGCTTTAGATTGATAATGATAATTTGGAAATCAATAATCATTAGTAACTATTAAAGTAAAGACTGTCAATAAACAGTTGAATTTTTCTAATTTAGTAGGTTTAGTATTTCTTTTTTTTTGGAATTAACTATAACGTCTATAACTATTACTTTAGTACTTCGTGACAAAATACAACCTGTTAACTTTATAAGATGTTTTTTTAGTATCATTTTTTAATATTTTTAAAACTAACGATCCGTAGATCACTGAAACAATCTTTAAAATTGGGGGAGTTAGAAATATTTTTTTATAAAGGTTGCATTTACGTATTGAGGAAACAAATTATTCCACTCAATTATAAAATAAGGCACAGCGAATAGTAAAATACCTATGTTAAGGATTTTAGAAACTAAATCACTAAAACTATTTATATTAATTCTAGATTTATATTTTATTTTATTATGACCCAGTTTTATTTCTCACCGTAAGTGAGACTGGGTATGAAAAATTTGATAATGCTATTTCATTATCTACATATTGGTTCAACCGTGTCAGAAATTAGCATTTGCTTTTAATTTATACAATCTAAGGTAGATATCAATAGCGGTACATAAAGACAGCGCCATCTATTCTTTTTAGAATGTATTACGAATATTACGCTTCAATTAAGGTAAAATTTATTCGAATTTTTAACTGAAATGTTTTTGGCGCCAAATTTAAAATAAATGAAATTCTTGTAGCAGCTTAAGTATTTACTTATACGTTACAAATAAATTTAGAAAGCAAATGATTCGGTATCATCAATGATTATTTTCAATAAATTTCAAAATAAGGAAGTTATTAGTTCCCATGTTTGCTTGTTTATTTGTATCTATGTTTGCAATTATCTCCAAAACTACTGGGCCGATTTTAATGCGATCTTCACTCGCGTACAAGGTAAAAGCAGGGAAAGGTTATAATTATTAACTATATAAGCGGTTAGTGGCGGCTGCTGACTTTTTTGTTGGTGGGGTTAGATCAAAAATGAAATAATTGTTAATTACTTTATTTACGTATCGAGTATAAACCCGAAAAGGTTAGAAACTATATAAAAGATGAGTGGCGGTTCGCAATTGTTTTGTTGGTGGGGCCTTTGCAAATCTGAAAAAATATTGTGAAATTAATTGCTTCACTTGCAGTAGACCTTTGTTCTATTCCAAAAAATTGTTTTAGTGATTCAATCATTATTTTACTTCTAGTAAATTAGAGAGTCAAATGCCATATTGAATTTTCATAATGGTAATGCTGTGTTTGCTCTACACTCCTAGAAAGCAATTGTGTTTGCAATATTGCCAGAACTGTCAACTGACAATGTTAAGGGAACAAAGGACTGTTCATTGTTTGAATAGGCTTCTATCAATCTCACTGGATAATTCCACAGTGGGATTTAAAGCATCGCAGGTTTATTTAATATAACAATTTGATAGAATTCAATAAATCTCGAGTAATTACCCGAAGTACCTTTTTATTTAATTGCTTTCAAATTCTATCAAATAATTAACTACTAATTGACAAAAAATTGTACTGCACATTAAATTGCTTCGCTTTTTTTACTGTACCTGAAAAGCACTCAAATAAATTAAAAGCACAACATAGTTATCAGATTTGTCACACTAATAGCTAACTGACTGACAATTGAAACATTTTTCTTTTAAGTGTACATATTAAAAACTTCAATCGCTCGAGACCCTGAAACTCATAAAACTTTTTTTTTATTTACATACAGACAAAAGAGAAAAAGAAATACAAAAGTGCTTAAAGTGTGTGTGAACGCAAATAACCTAAAGCTTTTAACGCTTTCTTTTTCTTTGTTTTTTCGCCCACATGCAGTTTTTCATAATTAATTATAAAAACAATTTTGTGAAATGCAAAATAGCGTAAACAATTTTAACTTTTGAAATTAAAAGCTAAAAATCTAAAGGCAAAATTAACACAACAATGTAGAAACAAAAATATTCAAGGTTTGTTATTTAACACTGGAAGATTTAATTAGTTTTCACTGCCTTTGCTTTTCTTTGACGGCTTTTGTGAAACAGAAGTTTATGATGCAGGGGCATGTCAGGTTCCACGTTTGCGTGGAAAGTACTTTGAGATATATTATCTGCTCTAATGGCTAGTGAGAAAAAATCTCTTCTATAGAATACAAAAAAAATGTATGTAAAAGTAAATTTAATCTAGAAGATTTATTAAAAAAATAGATAAAAGCAGTTTCTTTCAAAATAGCCACAGAAAAAAATGAAAATATAGTTTTTAATGTGGTTTGTATGAAACAAGCAAGTTTTATAATCTTCTATCATAGTGAATAACAAATACTAGTTGTGACAATGTTGACTGTGTGGCTCAAAGGACCAATGTACAAAAAATAGTTCCTCTATTTAGAACAAATGAATTTTGACTTTTATTTTCAGTTAAATTCTCACTTTTGTACGTAAAACAATTATTTTTAGTCTTGTTTCATTATCTGTTTTCAGTTGGAAAATAATTTATATATCTATGTAACATTCTGATTTCCTATAAATTACATATTGAAGAATATTGAATATCGTTTTTCACAAAAAAAGAGTTAATCTATTTTAATGGAGCCTCAAATTAGAATAATTCCCGTTGACCAAAAACTTGGTCATCACACAACAAACCAATTAATTCATTGTACTAAGATGCTGATTCTATAATGTCTTCAAGTTACAGAGTTGATTAAAGTTAAAACATAAACTTTTGCAGTTGTAAGAGTTACGGGACGCTAAAATCAATTTTAATTAATAAATCTTGAAACTATAATTTTACATTATAGAATAGTAAAATTCTAGCTAATACATTTAATCTTTATTAGTTTTAATTTACAAAAAGTAAACATGTGCGTGTAACTATGTAATTTTATAAATGAAAATAATGATGTTCAATTGAATATTTCGCAAAAATTAGATCAACCCAGCCATTGCTAAAGGCAGACGGAACTGGCAACCCAAATAGGAGCAGCAAATTACATTTACGTCAACGCAAAAAAGTTTCGTAAAATCTCAAAGTCAATAGCGTCTCCAGACTTTTTATTACAAAGGGGTAACACTAAGGAAAATGTAACTTATAATGCTTTTCATAACAATTAAGGAAAACTTTTCGCTTTGACTAACGATTTTAAATATGTCTTTTGCGATAATTTCTCTTTTTCTGATTTAATCGCTCAATATTATTTCTGCTTGCTTTGTCTATGTACTAATGGCATTTAGTGGTTTGAAAATATATTTGGACTAAATTTTTAATTTAACGTATTGCTACATTAAGATAAAAGTTGAAAAGTAAATCAAATTAAAGTGATAGCTCTAGATTATAATTTATCGTTTCGATTTCAGTAAATTTATCATAAGGCATATTTCCGAAATTGTTAATTGATAATCGAACAAAATCAAATGAGATATTTCTGATTCTTTTGGGATTTTTTCCAATCTTAAAGTAATTTTATACATTTCCAGTTTTTAAATAAAAATCACTCATAGCTCATATAGTGTTCACGAGGACACGCTATATATCTATTCATTCCAAAATAAAAATGTTTTGATTTTCATCTATTTATTTATTTACTAAAAATTAAAAAAATTTTAATCCAGACTAGCAAAAATAAAAAAATTTAAATAGTAGACACTATGCTGCTGCGGTGTTTGACCTTACATTCTGAAGGGTTAATTTCTGGAAACCTCCCTTATTTACTATAACAAAAATAAACTCAAGTATTTTGGGTAACCGGAAGTTAAAACATAGCACAAGTCTGGGAAAGTTTGGAGAAAATTTTGTTAATTTGCTATGACCAAATATGAGGTCAGTGTAGGATCTTCATATAGGGGCAGAGTTACATAAATACGCATTATAGGAGTTGACGCATACGTAGTCCGGGTAGCTGCTTAAATGGCCGTTGTATATTCATACCTTCGCGCTCAGTTCAAGGCAATCTACCCAAGTGTAACCCATTATTTAATTGAAGAGCTGGAGTAGTGCCAAGATGTGAGGTTCTGCTATAGGAGAGAATGATGGCAATAGGTCTCCGTTAACCCCTTTACACCGGGCTTTGCAGTAATGGACGCCACGTCGCATGCAAAACACACACGGCTGGGATAGATCAAACTGCAACGCAATACAGACGTAAGGGAAAATAACCTGAAAAACAGAATGTATTCGCTGAGGGAACAAATAGCGTGTGTTTTGATGATCCCAGCCCAGATATATTTTGTTATTTATACTGCTTCAAAATAACTCTATTATTCTAAAACGTATTCAACAGTTATGCGCAATGAGGGTACAGAGGGCTCTTTCCCGTAATATATGTCCCTTTTCATTTTGGAGAATGAAATTTTATTCTCTGCAAATCTTGTTACCCACCGTTTTCATGCAAGGCAATCGTTTTATTGCAAGTTGCAGAATGCAAAACATCAGTTGAAACTGCTGCTGACGGCAATTAAATTTCCTGTTATCTTTCATTATACATACCTTTAATAGATGCAAAAACCTTCCGAAACGAATTAATTTTAACAACTTTAAATTAACAGCATGAACATGTTTCAGAGTATCTAGGTAAGTCCAAAAAGAAGAATGATATGAAATAATACTTCAACAGAAATATTAACGTGAATAAATGCATTTTGTCTCTCAGTTGCGCTCTGCAAGATTCAAGACGTAAAGTAAAATGTACCTCGTTATTATACGGCTTGAAAAAAAGTGATGTCTATAAAAAGAAAACTATGATGCGCACGTCCCTCACAGTTACTATTATCATAAATCATAAAATAACATTAAAATCATAAAACCACATTTACAGATAACCCACTAGCAATATTTTAACACGGAACTTTTACCGAGACCTGGCAGAAATGCTGAGTGGAACGATCGCCTCTGGCAAGAAGTAGATAGAAAAAGAAAATACTGAAGATGCAATAGTATCACCACATCTTTACGGTTTCCGGTTCTGTAATTCAGTAAAAGTACTGTCGCACCTTTATATTTGATTAAATTTTTAAAAATAGATCAACATATCTGTGTGTACATACGTATAACTTATTAAATCAAGATTTGTTCTAGTACGATCCGCTTAGAGATTGGATTAGTTTGTACATTTTATGGTTATAAAAGATTAGATGATAAAGAGAATAAAAATATGGTTTTGCTTTTTGTTTTTATACAGTATTCGTGCATAAAATGTAATATGTCATAAAGCCGGTGGAAGCTTTCAATCGGGATTATGAATGGATCGAAACACAATAAATTATTATTTGCAAGCTTTAACTGGGATGTTGACAGGGTAAACCCAGAAATTTAATTTTTTTAAATCAGCATTTCTTCTGTCAGAGACTTCTTCATAAATTTATGCATAACTGAAGACGACTTCAGGAAAATTGCTTAGAAAGCCTTGTAACAGTTTAAATATATTCAAATGTAATAAAGTATGAATATACAGGGAAATTCAGAAAGTTTAATAACTTGTCTTGTATACAATAACCTTCTGTTATATTTAATAAATTGCTCTAAATGCTCCTATACATTAATCAGAGCCGGCTTAGAAAGAATTAAAATCTTAAAACTGTAAGTTGCCATTATGAGCAGCCATTTTTATGTTATTTTTTTTAGTTAAAGTCATGGATTATTTAGTCAAATAGCAAAACATCTGAATAAAAAGACAGTTCTGGATATTTTATATTAGGTTGTCCATTTGTTCTTGTCCATTAATTTTCTCGAAGAAAGCCATTAAATAGGATCAGATCGAGTTTCATCTTCAACCAGAACACTTACACATTCTACAGTCGATATCTGTCCTTTTACGACTTTCTTAATGCGTTGGATTTCACCTTTCACCACCATCTTGTAACATTTTTGGAGAAAGTCATCAAACTAGTCTTGATTTCCTTTTGACCACCTATTTTGCTGTATGATCAGACGCTGTCCTTCTTTAACCTTCTTTATAGAGTCAAGATTGATTTTTGTTTTGCTTTTTGTCAGCGGATTTACATAAAAAACTTTCTCTAGCTCTATACAGAAACGTTTGAAGAATTTAGAAATTTTTGATTTTCTAATTGAAAATGACAAACTCTGAAAAGCTATTCTGTTAACGCAGAGTGATCAGGGAAACCAAACGTGTAGCTAACAGAAGACAACTATAATTAGGAACAATCTAATTATAAATCAAATAAAATTGATAAAATCCAAAATACAGACTGAGAACAGAATACAGACGAACAAAATAGGCAACGGACGTTAACTGATAGGAACAAACTAAAAGATAATCTGGAACAAAATACACAAATGTAAAAATTATGACTTGCATTTTTTCATGATACCAAGCCAAAAAACATCAAATGTTGCACAATCTAACTCAAATATTGAATAGAATGCTGCAAAGTGTGACCACCAATTCTAAAGTTGTACAACAATCATGTAAAGAAACTCATCTATTATAGGTTTGCAAGATAGAGAGCCAAAATGGCAAGTAGACCTGAAGAAAACAGTAACTGAACTTAGAACCTTAAAAGACCCCAAGACAGTAGATCCTTTTATAAAAAGGTTTAACGATAAAAGAACTATAGAGACATTTTGAGAAGGTATTTAGAAAGAAGAGATAGAGCACAACCATAATTCAGTATGGCTAATAGAAGGAGAAAGTTGAGTTAAAATCTAATACCAAAAAAGTCAAATATTCAAGATCTAGCTAAATTTTGGCCAATGACGTGCTTTAATAGTACTTTTAAAGTATTTACTTCTTCTATTGCAAAGATAATCAGTAAACATTGTGCTGCCAACAATCTTGTGAGAATAACAGAAACGATGTCAATTGGGCTACCTTGACTTAAAGAATAGCCCTAGTGTCACCATAAATCGGTGTTTACCCAAAGTGGAATATTATATAAAAATGGACAACTACATTGCAAGCATTTGGGACCAACAATAGCAGCTCAAAATATTCTTTGGCCAAGAATGTGACCAGAAGGTATGACCAAAAATGTACTGTTTTTTAAACACTGGATATTGCAGTCCAAACCATAATGGGAGCAAGACTCCACCTCGAAATCCAGTCAAAACCATCGCATGCCTATGTGATATTGTTAATAGTTTACAAACATACTGTGCTTACCAAGTACAGATGTCACTACCCTAAAACCGCAGTTGCAAGAATAAACCTACCGAGAAACAAGAGAGGACGTAAAGTACTCGACATCAAAGGCCTTCAAAAATAAACGAATTAGTTGATAAAAGATTGCCCCCTTTCAATCTAGTTTAGAACAAACAGACGATACCCGTCATTATTGTCTCAATACTCTGTATACCTACCTTTTTAAATTATTATTTCTTATTGATTGTTAATTTGAACAAGGTAGTATTAGTCTGATCTAAACCTACATACGTATCAGTTTTGACGTTATTCACATTTTTAGTATAATTACATCAAACATTTTTGTCTGCCTCTATATAAGTTTCAAATTTAGTACAGTGATACCCCCACTTACGCTACCCCGACTTACGCAAATTCGCGTTACGCGGTTTTTAAATCTTCTCATCGATTTGTCTTTTGTTGGCAGAAGGCCTCAGTTCAATTGAAAATGGGTTACAAATTTTTGAAAACATAGACTCTAACGAAGAAATTTTGCGTGAGAACAAAAAAAATCTTTGATCCGTCATACGACTTTGTTAGATTTTATGAAGCCTTTCATGTCAAAATAACTTCGGTTTATGTTTTTGCAATTCATAATAATACAATTTGTTGTATTATCTAAGATTTTATTACACATTTTTCTTCTAAATTATTGTTTTCTTTAGTCTCCTGTCTCAATTAAACATAATTTGTACGTATTTATATGCAAAATTGTATCCCAACTTACGCAAATTCAATTTACTCAAATTCAAGTTACGCGGTTATCTCGGTTATCTATTTCTTTTTGTATAAGAACACCCTTAGTATATCTGTATCAGTTTTCATTTGATACTAATCACACCTTTCTTGGATCTGCACATTTTCTACTCTAAATTGTAGAAAATTCATTCGTTACTTGGTTTTATGTTTCTTGTTAATTTGTCTATGCTCTATAAATGTTACACTGCATAGTGTGCCCTATACTTATATTTGTGGTATCGTTGTTATTATTAAACATAGATAAATAGGCTTTGCAGCGTACTGTTCTAATTTTTCAATTTTTCAAGCCAAACTCATTGATAAAAACGATATTTAGTGATCTTCTTTTGTTTGTCTGTGATAAGCAAAACTAGAATTTATCATTTGTTAGATACATACAACACGTTTAAAATTTTCCTGATACCAGGCTGTGAAAGCAAAATTGCGGTAGTTGGTACACATAATTATTTTAGCGAATTGTTGACGTATTCGTCGCTGTAATTGTAAAATGGGACACACTATACACTAGCTATCTGTTTAATTAATAAAATACTGGGTGTTTCATTTAAATTAAAATATTAATGTCATTTTCGGCAGAACCGGAAATTCAGTAAATGAAGGGAGAACAGAAGTTAGTACGCCTAAAAGGTTTTAATGATTCTTTGTGGTAAATATATTTTACAATTTTACAGTTGCTTATTACACATTATATCATACATAAAAAAGATAATTAAATACTAGAAAGCACCAAATAATTTATTGATATTTAAAAGAGGAATCAACCTATAAAGTACTTAGAAATTTCTTTGTATGCATCTATTGCGATTACCAGTACTTATTTTGCTACTTTCTAAAAGCTAAAGTAACCCAGAAACAGCAACAGTTGAAATTAATTAATTTATTAGTCTCTCTGGAAAACTGTTTAGTCTATAAGTAAGTTTGTGAGAAAATACAAGAAGGTAGGGTTTGTTCATTTTTGATGCGGAATGTATAAATTTTCTAAGAAACACCGAACTTTACTTAAACATGTGATTTTCATTTAAAGTTTAGAAAGAGTTTGTTGTTCCCTCAGTTAAAATATTAATGAAACGTCAGTGTGAAAGCGCATTAGAAAAGGAATTTACGTCTAATTCAGTTGTGGCCACGAAGTTATTAACTATTCATAACATTGTTAGCGATAGAGCATGCCTTAATCGCAACGAAAGGGATAAAGCACACAGCATCAGACAATCTGATGGGTCCACAGGGAGTTTCGGTTTTAATAAGCTACTCTGATCTACATAATTCTTCCAGTTACAGAAAGCCTAGACAACGCCTTTGTTACTTCCCAAATTATACAACAAAAGCATTAAATTGAATTTCATAAAGTTCGCAGTGTGATTTACGCGGGTTACTGTTTATAGGTAACTGTAACAGACAATAAGTCTCTTTTTTAAGACAGCTGCCAAATTAAAAGGAAGGCTCTCGTTGATGTTGTCATCGCCGTCTTATAACAAAAGGGATCAGTCTAACTTTTACTTTTACCTTGAGGATACACGTATAAGTGTTGTGTGGCAGCCAGTGAAATTCCCTTTGCAACTTAGGCATTTACCGTTCGAATCTCTGCTGTCCAGATAACTTAGCGTTGTACAGTCCTCTATAACACAGTATTTGAATTTATTTATTTATTTTGTTTCCAAAAATAACTCTGTTTTCAGTTTTATTTTAAAATGCCTAACTCATAATTCTTGAATTTAGGACTATATTTCTCTAAATTACTATATAATTCAATTTCATCGTTAAAATCCCACAAATGGGAATCAACATTTCATGAGATTTAGTACGTGAAGGCCTTGTCAAAGATTAACGTTCTGACAACACCACAAACTGGAGGTGACCTATCAGCAAGATATTTAATGGCACCGACGCCGTTTTCTTTATAGTCCGATTCGAGCGAATTTAGGATATCCTCTAATAAAGCGATTCGTTCATGGAGTACGAGCCGAAGTTTTGTCGTACAGATAAATCAAAGAGGTCAGAGTACGACGAAAATACGCTTCGATCTCCACAGTGACTACAGCAGCGTTATTTGTCGCAACCTCATGTGCAAGCTTGGGCTCTTTCCAGCCATTACTTCCGGCCAAAAAGATAACGCTTCCTCAGAAATGTTACCAGTTGCGGCATTTTTTAGGTAATAAAACCCCTATAATGTGGAATATCAAAAAATACTTCCCGATACTATAAAACACCCAAATCCTTCCAAGGATATTAACCATAACCGATACTACTGTAAAATGAGCACGAGATAACCGACCGCTTTTAGAAATCCTTCGTGTTCTACCGCCTCGTTTTGTTAGGACAAACTACAAGTATGTAGTTAACGCTATCTGCATAACAAACGTGTAGCTATTTGAGCGTGTGATTACATGCTATTAACCAGTATTTCAACCGAGGAATATCATTATGACGGCTACTTCCGCAACGGATGTCTGGAAATTGTCCGTACATACCGGCCATTCGCCAACCATAAATATCCACCGTCCACCCATTCACCATATACTTAACGGAACTCACCCCCGTACGAACACGACGATTTAGCTTACATTCCTCAACTTACGATTTATATCATACACTAGAAGTTTTATTTGCTATCTTCTACGTTAAGAACGTATTTGATTTATTAATGGGTTTGTTTTATTAAACATGTTATTGTTATTACAGTAATACGATCAAAGCTGTTTTTTCTTGAAAATTGTAAATGCAACACAAATTATTTATTTTTCTTCGCTGTCTTGTATGGAAACACAAAAAATAAACAAATTGTAAAGAATTTTATTTCATATTATTTATTCTGTAATTTTTAAAACCGGATAAGAATGTGTTTAAATAATTTAACAATCAACTATACATGTGATATATACAGAGTTCACCACGAACACAATTTAAATATAGACTTTCTTCTGTTTTGAAAATTTAAAAGATAATTTGTTAAAGGCATTTTCTAATTATGATTACTTTTAGCTATAATGATATTACTACTAAAAGACCCTGTATATTATTTTTGCTTTTCATTTAAATTTCTACCTTGAATTTCGTCTGTAACTATTTAATTACACCAAATGTCATTTATGTAATTATTAAAGAAAATGTTTTTTTTTCTATCTGCAGCTTCTTTGTTTTTTTTAATTATATCCAATAAAATAATAATATAGAAGAGAAAATGTTTTCTTGTAGTCCCATTATCATCCATCATGTGGATAACATTTTTTTAGTTGTTAAAATAAACGTACTAACAAAAAACGAATGTAAACTGAAACAGCTTTTACAAGTAGTATTTATTAGGTTCCCTCACAGGATTTTATTTACATCTAATTAATTGATATCGTTTGTTTACTTGATTTGTATAAATATTGTCGTTTAGAACATGTTATGGATTTACCTTCATTTAACATTGAACAAAAATAGTAAATTTTAGTTTACATTTTAACTATTGATAAAAGCATAAAGTGATTATAAACTTTTAGCAAATTTGTCGGCTTAATAATGTTAGTAATTAGCTACACAGGAATTACATGTGCTGTATATCATTTTAAAACACAAGAATTTAAGATTCTCATTCTATTAAAAATATTAGAAAATCGACAAGACACTTAAAGATTATTTGGCATTAACTCATTCCTTGGATACAAAATGCCTTTTTTTAATAACTGATGCTGCAAAAAGCAACTTCCATTGCCTTACTTGTCACTTCGCAGGATATTCCATCAAGTTAGAATGCTTGCTTCAGGTAATTTTTATTCTTTTCTTTTTGAGATGTATATATATGCTGCGTCTCATTTCCGATATATTCATGAGTATCTCAGTCATTAGTAGAGATAAGACAATGATTTTGCATCATACTAGATTGCGCTAAACACGGAATTTTAAAGAAAAAGAATACTAAAGAAGAAAAAAGAATATTCACTAAGTAAAAAAGAATATTCACTCTCGAAAAAGTTCAGTTTCTAGCTGATTCTCATCTGTATAAATTAATATTCATATAACACTATTATGGAAATAAAATATTGTTGAAGTTGATAAAATTTCAAAAATTAATGTCGGTTTCTTAATGTTTTGACAAAAGTTGAAAGAGAGACTAACCCATCGCAAGACTAGTCTCTCATACAAAGATGCCGGACAGGCCGAAGACTAGATCATTGCATCATACCAGTCAGGATATCCTATTCAAGCCAATTAGTCCTGGGCGACCTGGCACATAGTACCAACCAAGCGACTGCTTAATACTAAAAGCAAAAACAAACGAATGTTTGACACAGTCTATTAATATCACAGGCTTTTCTTTTATAAGTTTTTAACATGCTGGTATCAAAGCAAATTATTACAATAATAAGGTAACAAGGAAATAATAATGATTGAGTTCAACAATTTACAAACCTAACAAATTACAATAACTAGTTTATAAAGGGTTTTCCAATAAGAGGTGTTATTTTGATATTCAAAGAAAAGTGCCATTTTTTAATATAAATGATCGGATGTTTATTTCATTATAAAGAGGAAGGTATGCCGTTAATAGTGGAAAATAACATCAGGCAAATGACCACCACGACCACGCTTACAGGACAATATCCTTTTCATGAAATTTTCCATAACCAAATCGCAAAGTGGCTGCCCTATGTCCTCGATAGCCTCACGAATTCCATCTTTGAGGTCTTGAATCGACGCTGGGCTGTTGGCGTAGACCTTCTCTTTCCCGTGGCCCCAAAGAAAGAAGTCGCAAGGTGTTAAATCACAAGATCTCGGTGGCCAATTGTGATCACCTCTTCGAGAGATAACACGGTCCGGAAACTTTTTCCGTAAAAGATCAATGGTTTCGTTGCTTGTGTGGCACGTAGCGCCGTCTTGTTGAAAGTAAACGTTGTCCAGATCAATACCATCCAATTCCGGCCATAAAAAATCGTTAATCATCTCTCGATAGCGCAATCCAGTCACCGTAACTGTTGCTCCAGCCTTATTTTCGAAAAAGTAAGGTCCAATGACTCCGCCGGACCATAAACCGCACCAAACAGTCACACGTTGAGGATAGAGAGACTTTTCAACAATAACTCTTGGATTTTCTGAGCCCCAGATCCGACAATTTTGCTTGTTGACGAAGCCACCGAGGTGGAAATGGGCCTCATCACTCAAGATGATTTTTCGATGGAATTCTGGATCATTTTCGTGCATTTCAACGACCCAATCAGCAAAGACACGACGTTGTTGATGATCGGCCGGCTTGAGTTCTTGTGTTAACTGGACTTTATAAGCCTTAAGACCCAAATCTTTATGCAAAATACGGTGTAATGACGTTTGTGGAATGGCTAATTCCAAAGAACGACGAGGAATGGACAAACCTGGGTTTTCTTTAACACTTTCGGCTACAACAGCAATATTCTCGGCTGTTCTTGAGCGACGTGCACGGGTTTTATTCTTCACATCACTAACTTGCCCCAAGAGCTCGAATTTTTTCACCAATTTCTGTATTGCGGTCCGACAAGGTGCTTCACGGTGACCCAAAAATGTTCGTGTTTTACGAACCGTCTCTGCCAAATTTTCACCATTTTTATAGTGAATTTTAATAATTTCAATGCGTTGTTGAAGCGTGTATCGTTCCATATTTATTAATGGCGTAGTTTCTACTTGTCAAATGTCAAAAAATGATAGCTTCAAAAGTGACATCTACCGAAATAGCGGGCTATTCAAAATAACACCTCTTATTGGAAAACCCTTTATTTTGTGAACAACGTGTTCGTAGTTCGTGATACTCCAGCACTGACGGCGTGGATCTGATAGAAAAATGTTCTAATGATAAGGATGTTGACTAATGATGCGAGCAATTGAAGCTGAAAGAAAATGCGTTAGCATCTTCCCTTTCTTTAGATGTAGAAAGTTGATCGATGTAGTAGCTGCTAAGTGCATAGATGCTAGTTCCTCCTCGGAAGACCATGACGGACTAGTCTCCGAGAGAATGGATCGAAGAACCATGAACAATTATGTAGTTGAAAAATTGCAAGGTTCATCTCTGATACAAACATGCCGGACATTGCATCGTACTAGTCAGGATAGCGGAGTCACTACCCCAAGAAGTTTTTGTCCAAAATGTTTCAAGGCGAAAAGAAGAATAGAGATTCACATATTTGCAAAGAAAATATAGTACACATATATAAACTTGTTAGCTTTTGAAATCTACTACTACTCAATTTGGGAGAGGAAATTCTTCTCGTAGGTTTATCATAAGATGCGTCATTTCTGAGTAAAACAGGATTTTCTAAGGCTTATGGGCAAGTCACAAAATGCACCTATCAGTAAAATACTATATTCTAGACTATGAAAATGAAGGAATGCGCTAAAGCTGATTTCATATCTTGCCACCTTATATTTAAAAATAGGTTACTATCATCTACATTGGAGCATTTTTAAAGAAACAAATGTGAGAATTTGCACAGTTACTAGTCTGTCAAAAGGAAGCTAAAAGTTGGAAATCTTCCCAGGCTTCAGGTTAATTCATATGTGGTTTGAAAGGTATGGCTAGTTGAATTATTATATAGAAATACGTTACTGAGAAGGTTTTTATTTCTTACAGTAGGGACAGTATAAGAAACCAACAGCCTTGCATCTCTTCTCTGTGCCAAGGAAATAGGCTATTATAGCTTTTGGCTGCTCCTAAAGAGCCAACATCATTGCAAAATTAGTTTCAAAGGGTTTTTTTAAGAGATAGCAATTTAAAATTTGATTGTTGAACACAATTTGTAAATATGGAAGAAACTCAACACAGTTCTATGGGGTTTTAGGATAGCTTTTAAGAGCAAGTAAAATAAACATTGCAATACGTAGTAATTAGAACTAACACTATAACTTACACTCAATACCAGAAGCTGCATCTTTCCAGAGAACAATGCACTAAGCAGCATGAACTACTGCATTATTATCAAAATGAACGACAGAATAAACCCTTATGCATTGCAGGTGTAGGTGCAAGTGCGTCACTTACTTCTAATCTAAACCATAAGGTGAAACTTTTATACAGTGGATCAAGACATATGAACATTCAACAAATTATTGAAAATATGTACCATTTCGTAACAACTTTAATATTTTTACATTTTACAAAGCAAAATGTTATTAAAGTATTGTTATTAGACAGTAAAAAATGCAACGAGGGAATTCCGAAACGACAGAACATGTCATTTCATTGTTCCATGCCATTCCAAAAGTAGTAGCAAGCTATCGCATCTGGATAGCGATAAGATCGATTGGTTTGACTTTTCAATTACGATCCCACTTGATTTTGACTTGGAAACTGTGTTTGTACTGTACAATAGGACAGAGTAATAGTTTAAAGAATCTCACACAATTTTCACGGGTTTTGGCCCTTGGCACACTGATCAAAAATCTCCTTGGGCATGAAGCTTGTTTCTTATAATTATTTTAGTAATATTCCAAATCAATCTTTGTGTCGAGCGATTTTAGATCAGTTTTGGTATCGCTAGGCCCTCCTCTTTGAGTAGGTATTAGTGTAACCTCTTTTGGAGGATCCATTCAGTTTGAGAAGCAGTCGAATTTTGCTCTCCAATGGATCATTTGAGATGAATTTGATCTTCGTAAACCTTCTTAAGTCAGCGGATCACCACAGGTGGCCCACAGTTGAGATACATTTTACATTAACTCCTTTAGGTCGGTTATACTCGAACACAAATTGTAATTCGTCCTCCAATAGTAACAATCAAAGTTCCATTTCGATACGACAACCCCTTCCAGAGGTATAGAATGCCTGTCAGAAAAACAAAACGCGAACGGTGGTGAGTGAGTAAATATATAAATACGTTGTTAAACCAACTGATTTAAATTAAATTAAATTATTTAAATCACTTACACTTTTTCTTTATTACCTTCACTTCTTATTTGTTTCTTTAGTAATAAACTTACAATGTGTCTTACAAAAAGCCAAGTACGCACTTTTCTCCTCGCGGCTTTTTCTAGTACATTGGAGTTTTTCTTAATATCACTATTGACTTTTGCTGCTACTAAATCCATAAAACGTTCAAAAAAATACTTGCATTTGTTAAAAGTTTTTTTTGTAAGGAAAAATGGGTGTTCCGTCATCCATAAGACAAACTGTATAATGAACATTTATTTTATTGATGGAAGGTTGTAAAACTTCCCAAAGTGAAATATTAAACGTTATTTTTCAAATTTCAGAAACTCGTTTTTGAATGAAAGTAGCACAATTCGCTTTGTGTGTGTAAAGAAATACAGCAGGATTAAGTTCTTGTGTTTAAAGAAAAAACGACAAAATCGTTTTAATTTATACCCTAATTAGGATTATATCCCCTCGTTAATATTTCGCGTATATTTTAGGATCACTCACTGTGTTAAAAAGTTAGCCCAAATTAACTTTTCTAACTGAAAGTAATAAATTGAAACAAAATTTATTTCCTGTAGGGCAGAGATCATAACCGCAGAGAGCTTTTGTGTGTTACTCAATATCATACGGCGAGAATGTAATAAATTAATCAAATATTAATAGGATATTTATTGTCATTTCGACACAAAAATACGATACATAAAAAAGAACTTTCGTAATTTTGAAAAACCAATTTTTAAATTTTAAAAAAAATTTATTTGGATATATGACTTTGTATACTAAAATTAACTTAAGAAGCTTGACGTGTAACACCTCTAGAGAATTACGCAAGTTAGGTAAGATCAAGCCCTTCCTATATTTACATGCGAAGTAACAAGTGGAAACATCCCAAGGGATAAAGGACTAAATTTATAGGCGTATGTCGACAACTTTACGTAGTAGGTGATGGTTTCTGATAAGAAATATGATAATCTAAAGCACCCGCAAACTTAATGTAACGTTAAACTAATACGATATTGTGTTGGCTGTTACGAAAATATATCGTTTCTATCTTACTTCCTACAGCATTATTGCACTTAAAAGAACCTGCTGCGTGCAAATAAGGAGAAGAGAAGGTGTAATAATTCAATAACTTACAGTGTTAAGTAAATTTTCCGGCAGAAACTAGAAGTCAATTAGTAAAACCGGGAAAGAATATTTTAGTCACTTTCTGTAGTTGACAACTCCAAATTATTATCATCAAAACATCAACCCTTTTGCTCACAGACCCGAAAGCAGATTTGAAGCGAATTCTGCAGCACGTGGCTTACGATTCCAGTGACGTACTCCAGGAATGAATTAGTTACTCCCTCTAATTACCCTTTGTATCATTTACATCATGCTGAAACAGAGCTGATTGGGGTTAGTGGAGACAACTTTAACACGGCTAAAATTCACTCTGCGTTAATTTACGCCTAAAAAATTTTGAAAAATTAAATGTGTCGTCCTGAATTTAAAAAAGCTTTAGTAATACGGTAAAAGATAACTTTAGAATTTGAGTCGAATAAAAAAAAAAGTTATTTTTATTTCAAACAAATTTAACCCACATTGGCTGGATTCCGTTGTGTTATTTAATAATAAATTTTAGAAGTTCGGAACTGAAAGTTAACGAGTGATTATTCCTGTAACTGTCGACACATTATAAACCTTCGTCAAAGTGTTTGGTGATTTGCTACGTCTTTACGTGTCAGCAAATTTTCTCCGTAAAGACCGTATTAATTCAGGATAACGCATTTAAAATTAAAATTTTATTTTCCAGGTTCTTTAAAATATCTGATTCATACTTTCTGGGCTGTGGCATTAATTTGCATATTAAGGTATAATTTATTTAATTACTATTCTTACAATGCGGGTTGTATGAACATAACCTTTTAACTATAAAGTATATTAGATTTTTATATCAAGATAGTGTCAGAATTTCTTTCAAAAAGTTAAATTTTACTGACCTCGAAGAGAGTTTTACAAAATTCCAATTCAATACGTAGAGACCTATTCAAGTTCAAGGCTCATTTTGGGATCTCAAAAAAGGTAGGAGTTACAAGTTTGGTTCGATTAAATAGATTTCTATAAAAGGAAACTTTCATTTATTTGCTTTAATTTTACCCAAAATCTGAAGAAATAGGATTTTCTCTATTTTATCTTTTTTCTTTATAATCTATATCCTAATGAATTTGATTTTTTACAAAGCATTTTTTATTAATCAACAATATTGGTAACAGAAGAAGTTTCTTCTATTATCTCGCACAAACTGTGAGCTTATTACTCTTAATATAATTATGTCAAAATTATCAAACAATAAGCAAAAATATCACCAACAGATTTCTTACACTGAAAAGTGACTATGCTAAACAGTTTCGTACAAATTCTAACTTGCGGTAACACCACCTTTATGCTATCAAGATAAAGCCCATGTCACTTTAAACCCAAAACAGAAAACTGCAATAATCCCTTAGAAATTTAATTTTTGCTTTTAGAAATTAGACCCATCATATAACCACTCAAATCTCCTACTATTCTTTAAATTTTGTTGTTCCTATTTAGATTAGTGGCACCTAAGTTTTCGGTATTTTTTCCTAGATGTTATTGGATGACCTGTACCTTTTTATAGGTATCTTGTTTTATTTACCGATTCTCAAGGTTCATATTAATTGTTTGCCTATTTTTATTAAAGTTTTTTCTTTTGCTTTTTCATTGTATTTATTTGTAACATTTTCTAGACCCTTTTAATCTTTTTCTTGCATAGACTAAGAAATCGGTAACGATCTACAGTCTTGTATACTCTAATTTGATTGAAGCTCGCTTTGGAAAAAGCTTTTTAGCATAATTCCAAAGAACCTTATCAAACTGATAAACCGATAGCTTCCAAAAAGCCTCATAGGACCAAAAATTCATTTTTAATGTCCAACCTACTTGGAAGATTGAATCAAACAAAAACGTCATAGGTTCTAAAAGACCAGTATAAATTCTAATTAGCTTTTGATGTCTATTTCATAACATAATTCCACGATTGATATTTGAAGAAACTTTAGATTTCTAAGAATATCAAAATATTTGATCATACCGACAAGATGTGCCAGCTCAAAAAAGAAATGATTGACCTTGAGCAACTCGCTGAATCAAAACCTTGGCTGATCCAAAGAGTTGATGCTGGCCGGTTTGAACTCAGAAATATAAAGAATTCTATACGTTAGGCCTGGTTTGGTCAAAATTTGTGTTTTGATCTTTTATTAAAACCGTCTCCTGTAGAACCATACCTTTTTTATGAATATCCAAAAATACTTGACACCAGATGATTCTTTTAGAATCGTTCGGCATTTCCGAACTGCTATTACGAAGTTTAGAAGTATAATAGAAATTATTATTATTAGATTTTATTTCTTGGGAAGTCCTTTAGTTTTTCTAGATCTTGGATACTATTAGAATGATTATGATGATTCTTAAATATTTGATCCTTAAGGTCCACTAGATATTTGGTATTGTGAAACCTTCCCAGTAAGTAAAGTGATGACAAATCCACGTGATTAATTGAACATATTTCGTCGGGAACGAAGAGTTCGAATAATTGACGTCATTCAATATGCCGTATGTTTTGGTTATCCAAATTCCATTTCAAAAACACGTCAAAAGGTAACTACTTTGGCATTAAATAATAAATACAATTTGACGTCTTTTCAAAAGTGAATGTAACTGATTACCAATAAATCTTAAATTAGACGTCACTCAGTTTGTTGGGTTGTGTAGCACATGGGCGAAAGTGCCGTCTGCACTTTTCACTGTTTAGATCTTAGCGGAAGCCACCAGTTATAAACTAGCCAAGTTTTCCTAGCATGTTTTAATTAAGTGCATACAATAGTTTTGCAGGTTGTTGCCAACACATGCCATTAGAACTACCCGGTGTCGAACTGTATTTCAAGAAAGGAAATACAAGCGTTCCATGTTTGTTGTTACCGAAGAGTGGATTCTGACGTCCATTTGATATTTCCATTCTGTACTACATTAAAAGCATGTTGTAGTTGATATTTGAAGTGATTTTAAGACTCTGGATGAGAGGGTAACCAAAATACTTGAACGTATCGACAAGTTCTATTAGCTCAAGAAAAAACAATTAGCCTTCAAAATTTGCTCATACCTAAAACCTGACCGATGTAAAGTGCTTTTCTGACGCTGGTCAGTTCGAATAGCTCGCTGTAAGTTCAAAGGTACGAGGGTGGTCCCGTAATGGCTTGATTAATTGGCTTTACAAAGTTGAACAGGGAAGAATGGAATAAAACACATATTACTTTTCATTATAGTCACCCTTTATTGTAATACACTTTTCACATCTGTGAATTTAACATCTCAATGACTTTATAATAGTAGTCTGGATCTTTATTTTCAAAGTGACTCAAGACAGCTGCTTTTAGGTCATTGTCGTTTGAGAATTTCTTCCCTCGAAGATCTTTCTTCAAATTGCGGAATAAATAATTACCACTGGGGGTCATATCTGGGCTGTACGGCGGGTGTTGTAGGTCAGTGAAACCATAGTCGCCAATTGCAGTCTTTGCAACAGCAGCCGTGTAAACAGGCGCATTATCGTGCAAGGTAGGACAACCCTGTGCAAGTTTCCTCGGCGGTTTTCTTTAATACATTTTCTCAGGCTATGCAGAAAGGGTATATAAGAAGCTTCATTTACGATAGGATTTATTTCTTTACAATCCACCGTTAGAACTCAATGTAAATCCCAAAAAATAGTGCACATGATCTTTTGATTATAATAAAGCACCATCGTTTCGTCCCCGGTCACTATTTGAGCTTTGGTATGCACCTTGAACTCGCCTTACTCATGTGAAGATGGTCTTGTAAAGTATGATAAACACTGTTCTTCGAAAGCCCCAATCTTTCTGCAATCTCTTTTACTTTTATTTGGTGATCACTCAACACTTGCCCTTCAGTGAGGGAAATTGCTTCAGGCGTGAGCACTTCAACCAGCCGTCCATCATGCGCAAGGTCCCCTACGGTCTCACGTCCAAAACGGAAATCTTTCACCGTGCTGTATGAAGAGAAAGCATGACCGTAAACGTCATCTAAACATTCCTCAATTTCAGCTGATGATAGACTTTCTTTGAATAGATATTTTATTACACTCCTCTACTCGATTTTAGACATCTTAAGACACGCGACTATAAATTCACTGTCAATCATAAACAAATTCCTGCAGGCCCATGGTAACTTTGACAGTAAAGCAACAAAAGGTTTAAGAACGCAGAACTGCATGCGATATTGCCGCAACGCTTTTAGAAATACATCAGGCCAACTTATCATGGAACTCTAGTTTCAGGTGTTTTTTTTAGTGTTTTTAGAAAAAAAATTTTGACCCCAGAAACTCTTTTGAGATGACAGAAGAATTGCTACCACGAGGTTTAGAAGTGTCGTACTGAAAATTACTCTTATCATTAAACGTCTTCCTATGATAGTGCAAGTGTATTATTCTTCTTTGAATTGGTCGATCGTTAGATGAAAAGATTCTTTATTTTTTGGAACACTTGAAGTCTTTAAGTCAGCGTTCTTAGATCTTGGATACTACTGAAATAATTCTTCAGTCTGTGATCTTTACAAATATTCGGTAATGTCAGTCCTTCTCAGCAACCAAAGTGATGCCGAAATCATGTGATAAAATTGATATATTTTGTTGGATATGTCCTGGTATGACATCTTCGTGTGGTGGTATTTTGACGTCTCTTCAAAAGCGAAGACGCGATGAATGATCTATAAAGCACGTGAATTAGACGTCACTCTGTTTGCTGGCTTACCCAATGTTTACAGTAGGTGTAATGAAAATTCTTGGTAGATGTTTGATAAATAATCTTCTATAGCGGATAATTCGTTTGAGTTTTTAGAGAAAAAAGATATCAAGGATATTATCAACAGTTTACTACTGATCTTTTAGATCTAAAGCTAGCATTCCGCGCAGCAAAAAATTGTGATACTAAAACTATGTTTATCAGAGAAGCTCCGAAAAGTGCTGAATTTCTAGCCACGTTGTACTGTTTATTTCTTCCTTGCGTTGTCTGTTACTGAAGTGATTGGAATATTTTTAAGTGTTTTTTTAATTTTTAGAAATTAAGGAACAATCTTTAGTTAAAAAAAAAAGAAGAACTACATAGAAATGGAATGTGATCGCGGGTGATTATGAATTAATGCATTTTTATCAATTTAATACAAAAATAACTAATTGCACAGACATTACGATTATTTGAGATTTTAAAAAATCTCAATTACCTATTTTAAATTGGGGCAAATGCTTATTATTTTATAAATATAAAAGGTCACTATCGGTTTTTAAGTACACATTTTACACAGGGAACAGTTCCAATTGTATTATCGTAACTAAAATTCTCGTTTCTATAATTTGAGCGCTGAATTACAATGTATTCAGTTTTCAGTTGCGTAGGTTGCTATTTTAACAATTTCGAATCACTTTAAACTATAATGTGATTGTAATGATTTAGTGGTACATGCATATTAGCTTGACATTTCATTCAATAAATCAATATTACATTGTTAATACTTGCTTTTGGTTTCATCTTTCCAAGCCTAATAGGGTATGTGGCTGGTGTTGTGTGGTGTGTAACTGATACCTTTTAATAATAAATTTCTGACACTATTATTATTATTATTATTATTATTATTATTATTATAAAATACTGCATGTAAAGCGACTCGATTACTATTAACTAAAAAATGTAAGTATTTTTAAAACCGCTCGAAGTTTTTTTACATTCACGTGTTATTGAAGTGCCCTCTATTATTGTTTTATAAATTTCTATTTAGTATGTGTTTCGCTATATTCCTGCTATTTTTTTAACTGTTCTGTTTATTGCTTTGTATTTTTTAAACAATTTTCAGTTTTATGTTTTTTCATTCTATTCAAGCCTACTGTTAATTTCTTATTACTTTTTTCTAACCTTTTCGAGCTTAAAATTGGATTTTTTTCCAATAATTGCGTTTTACCAACTTGGAATATTTAAAAAGTTTTTCTGATTTGGCTATTTTCTCTTGGACTCTAAAATAAATGTTTTAATAATCCGCCTACCACCTTTTTCAGTGTTACATATTTTTGTAATGAAATTTTAAAATTAATTTTATATTTTTTTACTCAGTACACCGCCCACAAGTCACTCGAAAGCTTGTTGCAGACCATCACTACTCCACGCACTACAGCCTGAAAAATGTGGCTCGAAATGAATAACCATTTGTAAAGAGCTATCCTTCATCCATCTTGATTATCCATGCATTCTAAACATAACAAGCAATTTTAAGTAAAAAAATAAAATAAAACCACTTTTTCGTAACCAGCGAAAACAAAAGATTATTAAGAATTCGCTTCGTTGAAGGCAGCGAGTTTATCAAAAATTATATACCTACCATAAAAATGTTACTAGTTGTTAATAAAAATGTTGGCACAGTAACAAAATACAGGGCACGTACTGTATGCGATAACCTTAAATTAAGGTTAGAATGCGTTTATGTGTAAAAAAGATACCAAAATAAAGGAAATAGCAATTTCTTTTTATTCTAAACCATTCATTTGACCTTTTCTGTTATTTAACGTCGTAAACCTGTTAAAGTGTGTATTTAATTTTGAAAATATCCGGTCTTAAACTTTATTTACGCATAGTTAAATGTCACAGCGAATAAAATCGGATTTTCCTTGTTTTTGTTTTTTTGTATAGTCGGCCATCATCATTTTTCTTTATTATGTCATAGCTATGTAAAGCAAACTTTTTGTTAATAGAAGAAACCCTCTTTTAATTTTCCTTAAAACAAAAGTCAGTTTTGAATCTATTCTCTTCTGTTTTTCGGCGTTTGAGTGTTTTTATTGCGTAATTATTCTATTCGAATATCGTTATAATTCAGAAGGATTTTCCTAGTTTATCCTCGTTGTATCAAGTTGTTAATGCTCTACAATTATTAGTTATTAAATTATAGATTAAATCTTAAATTTTGATAACTAGCATTACGTTACATATTACTAGAGTTACGTAGTTCTACCCCGCAAACCGTTTGCCACCCTAACCACAACAAACTCCACAAAGGGTGACTTTAACATATAGTTACTTTAGTGTAGAATTCTGAAATTCTATGTCGTACTAAATACAAACTGACAACCATAATAATTATAACGTCATTTTGTTATAAGGTCCATAATTGAATGTCATAAGAATTTCTTACTAATTTTGCTAGGAATTGAAGCAGCAAAATATGCTAATGGAATGTAAATCTGGTAAATAAAAATATAAAGAAAAATTCGTAGTTGTTGCAAACCATAATGGCAAGAGTATTTGGCCATTAGCCTCAAAAATAAGCTTTTTCAGTTTTGGTTGTTTTTTGTACCGTGGTATGTTTAGATTTACTAGAATTGATTTGAATAAAGAACTTCCGTGAATTTTAAAATTTATGATAAAGACAGAAAATTATAAAATAATAAAAATCACAACAAAACAAATAACTTTTTATTTGAAGCATCACGTTCAAATATTTATGTAACTAATCCAAACTTTAAAATGTTGAGAGATACACGTGTCCGATAAAAGGGATGCACTTATGCATGTTTAAAATTTAAAAATCCAGGATTAATGTAGGCTAGCCTGGACATAATACCCTCTATAGTAACGAATTTTGTTTTGTTTATGCTGTTACACGATGGTTGCATTTGCTTTGGTCAATGTTGCAAAACTTCACTATTGGTTAACTAAAACACAATTCAATTGAATTGCTTTATGTAGACTGTAAACACGAGTACTGCTCAAGCTCTATAGACTCTTTATCTAGATTCACTGATAATTGTACAGATGACGTTAATATTATACAAGGGATATTCAAGGTATAGTAATAGTAGTACTTGTATAAATATAATTACAACAATAACTTTAGATAATTAAAACCTTGTACAAATCTTGAATGACATATTTTATATAATAAAAAATGACAATTTACGTGTTATTATCAGATGCTATAAATTTGCATCAGGCTCTCGCCAACTTGTAGTTGTTCTCATTACCGAAATCTTAATCGGTAGCTTTTCTTTCTTCATTAACCTTTGTTGAATAATTTAGTGTTCGTTAAGATAATTGTAAAAGTAATTTTTTTCAAAAATATTTTTGCATGGCCTGATACACTTCCAAAATCAGTTTTAAGTAGGAACAACAGCTTGACTTAACTCATTAGCGCCCACAATTCCCATTTAGGTACCAACAAAACATCTAGTAGCTCTTCAATTGAAATAAGAATTTGGTAATTTTATCAGTATATTGTATGTCATATTAATAAAAAGAGATAAGCAAACAATTCCAGAAAATACAATAGATAGTGTTGAATTATCTCTACCTCTACTTTCAAACACTGAGCAAACGTTATTGCTCTTACACCAAAAACTTCAACAATTGTTATTGGTAGTTGGAAACAGTGCAGTTATGGCGTTGCAGTCGTTACAATTGTAGATGCTGGTGGTAAAGTACTGTCTTGAACGATTATAAAAGAAAATGTGATCGTCCGTTGGGTAACTGTTGTTCTAGGCAGTTGCCCGAGAATCTGTATTGGTGTCCAAAGAAAAAACAAAAATTTGGTTTGGTTATTTCCTAGAACGAACAAAGGAAAACAAAAAAAATCCTTTTAAATTCATATTTTTGTCTTATTCAAATTCGTTTTATTTTTAAATACTTTTTAAGTCTGTAAATGTTGTATAAGCCCCAAATGGAAATTGTCAACAACATATCTCTCAAGATGGTTTTCTAAAATTTGATTAGGAATTTCTTGTGGTAAATGGTGTTTTATACAATTATTGAAGTAATGTAGGATTTTGTTTTAAACTATTTGGGCGTTAATGGATTAAACATTGTTAGACTTTTGTTTTCCCTAAACGACCATAGTAGTAATATCCTGCGTGTAGAAAGCCTTAAACTATGCAAGCTATAGTATGTACCCAAATATCGAATCTGAGGACAAATTGATACCACCAGAAAGATTAGACCAAGTAAAGTTCACTAATACTAAATACAAGTGGTGGAGATCACTAAGTCAAAAATTGTGAAGAATCAAAGTTTAACATGGATGTCTATACAAGCGCACTGTTTTCTTAAGGGAACAAAATTGAACAAAGCACTAAATTTAATCTAAACCTAACACTAACCTAGTTTTTGTCTTAGTTTGTTTTTAAGTATATGGTGCTGATTAGTACTAATCTGGTATTTCCACAAAGAAATCTTCAATTTTAGGAAAACCATTTCAAATCAGAATTTTATTAGCTTTAGAGTTCAGTATTGCAAGTTTAGACAAACTAATCCAGAATTATTAGGTTACGTTAGGTTTTCTGTTTGATTATTGGTATTATTCGGTATCGATCTTGGTCTAATTTTTCTGTTGGTATCACATTTGTTATCAGATTCGATGGTCAAGTATACTACAGTCCAACCTTCTGCTGAATTAGCCTGTAGGTGTTATAGCTTATAATGCTAACTAGGTTGCAGTTGCACTGCATTAAAATTCAGTATAGGCTTAGGGTAACTTATAGAAATCAGAAAGTAAAAACCTCCAAAAGTGAACGGAAAAATAAAAAGTGAAAAGTTCTAGTAACACTTCTAAGCTTGAAAAAGATATTGCTAGTTTGAGAAATAAAAAACAAAAACAAGAATATTCAAGTCCAGAAAACGGCAGATAAAGCTTTAAAGATATTACAAGTCCGATAAATGGAGAATAGAAAGTTCAAGATAAGAAAGTAGAAACTCACGTCGGTCTGGCATGACTTCGCTCGGTATGTGCCATTTACACTATGATAAGCATATTAGTAGCTAGACCATCCATTTTAAATTTTATACTCAATCAAACTAGCATAAAGACCCTTTGCACCCGATGTAATGTCTCTTTTAATGGAAGAAGGTATCTGCTTATCTCCCACGCCACTTGACTTTGCGACTTACTACTTAGGTGTGATGGAAAATGTTGTCTTAGTCGCTGCATGTTTTTATAATCTGCAATAGACGTTTGATGTACATAAGTACATCACAGCTTTAAAGAATCTCTGACAAGATTTTGCCGTACCTTACATTGTATTGTACGTTGAGCATGATTGTTACCATTTTGTTACTTCTTCTGTTTTGTACTCCTTTGTCTTCTTATGTTAGATTATTAGCCTGAAACTTAGATTATATGCTAAATAGTATAAATAACAATTTAAAATGTTAACGTCCCATATAAGTCGTTCAAAGAAAGACTCCATTGTTCTAATGCATTCTTATGGTAATCGAGATTATCTTCTTTTTAGTGCGTTTTTAAATCTTTTCTTGGCTCTTAACGGGACTTTGAGTATCCCTGAGGGTGACAGTGACACACTGCTACAGTGCTGTCCCAAAAGTAATTTTGCTGTTGGCTGTTGCAGGCTAAGGTACTCCAAATTAAATCTGGAAAACAAGGACATGACGTTATATTCAAAGATAGGATCTTTTCCCACGCCAAATAAATCTGCATATACTGTAACATGTTTTTGTTCAAGGTATTTGAAAGAATATTTGACGACAATATAATAGTTCATAAAATGCCCACCTTCAAGAATTACATAGGAAAGAATAAAAGTTTTCTCTACCTTCCAGATACAGTAAAGCTCCTACTTCCAAAGTCTATTGGGAGGAAAGTTGTGATGAGGCACTACGCTATGGTGTCCGAAGCAATATACAGAACTCGGTTTTTTGAAGCTCACGAGGTTTATTCATCTGGCCTATTATGGCACTATAGTTGTAAGCAACGTGGGCACTAAATAAAAGCATTTTTTACCTTGCCAATTTTGATATGTATCAGGGTAAGAAACCCAATGGAAACCCAATAAAAATGACATAAAACCTACTTCTTTCGTAATAACTAGTTTATAGTTTACATTAATTTGGAACAGAAAAGATATGGCGGAGCAAGTACGATCTGATCGCTTACCAAAACAGTTTCACTCTATCTAGCTCTAAAAAGAAATTAAAGAAAAAGGTGGAGGTGCATTTGAATAATCTTTTAGAGCAACACTGGAATTTTAATTGCCTTTTGCTTTGACAATCCGGTAGTTACCACATCCAGGTCAATTGCCCATATAATGTATTTGGAGAGCATAACAAATACATGAGAGGCACGGGCAGAATGGATAGAAAAATGACACTTTACAGAATTGGATGCCAAGGTAAGAAATGGCTTATAGACGCAATGGTTTATTTTGAAAAGAAATGCAGGTGATGCAGAATCGCATTTTGATCTTTGTAGAACAATTTTTCAATAGTGAGCACTCGGAAGTTGCCCAAAATATTCGGATTGAGTAGGTATCATTGTGTATCATACTTAACATGGAAAACCACATTTGTTATTTCCACACAGATTATATTTTATAATTACGAATTGCTGATTTGGGAATTTTTGTAGGACACCCTTTGTATTCAGCTTTTCAGCAGTTTCTATTCTCTATATAAACCATTTACGATAATTGGGAAATTTATTTTAAACATAATGAAGTTCACTTATTTCTTAAAGGATTATTGATTAGAAATCCCATCAATCGCATAGATTGGCTTTGGATATCAAAAAGGGTTTTAAATCAAAAAATAATCAGAATTCGATTTATTCTTTGCATAAAAACAAAAAATGTTGAGGTTATAGAATTAAAACTAGTTTAAAGTTGTGTTCTTTACTGGAAAAATTTTTATGAACAGAAAAGTTTTATTGTGATAGTGTGAAGTGTTCAGAATAATAATCGACCTACTTTGTTGTGTTTATAGGCTCTTATTAAAGTAGTTTGTGAAAACAAGTTAACAAAATTTAAACGCGGATACGGAAGTATACTGAACAAAAGTTTTCAATGAAAAATAAAATTTGTAGTAAAGTAAGGAAACTGGAATAGGTTCCTTTTAATCTACAGTTTTTTTGCAATAAGTCCTTCCATACTAAGCTGGGAATTCTTAAGTAAGAAAATCTGCTCATAATAGAATTAAGATTTTGTCTTCGCTACATTTTCAAGCGCCAAACTTGTTCTGGCGATATTTATGAAGATTCCTTGTATTTTGTCGTTGTGTACACGTACGCGTCTCTAATAGCATTTCTCAAATTATGATATTACTTATAAGTAATAGATCTTCACGTTGAACATGTTTCATAACATTGTTTCATTCTAATAAGCAGCAGTCTGTATAAGATTATTAATTAGCAAAATGATACTTAAATGTATGTTAGCACGGAACTTGAAATCCATAAGGAAAAGACCATAGAGGGGCACAATATAAATTCCAGCTATTAAAGTGTAATATGTAAATTAATTACATGAAAGCGTCCCAGTAAGACAAAGCTATAGCAGCACCACAAGTATTTAATATATCTTGTTAGCTTCATTCGACAAAATTTAGTTACGAATTTTGAGTTAAATCTTAATTCATCTTCTTTCAAGACATTTTATGATTTGTAGGTATTTAATTCCTGGTAACATTCAATCAATTAGAGAAGATTCTGCAAGACAAAGTTTTATCACTTTTTTTGATTTATTTCAACCCCAATCGACAGTTTTTTGTCTTGTATGATCAGCGTTTTTTTTTTTTAGATTGAAACTCTTCTCTGCCATGTGACATTGAATTTCAAACCGTCGCGTCTTCCCAGATATCACACCGCAATATTACTGAAATTAAACTGTTTAAAAAGCCAGAAAAAAGATTCAGTCCCTAATACATTAATTTTGTATTCACAAGCGTACCTCAATATTCGAAATAAAGAACAAACAAATCTCTTTTTATATCTTGTAAAGTACATATGTATAACTTCCGTTATCTTTTAACGACTAAAATGATAAAAATCCCTTTCGAAATTCAAATTATCAACCCTTTGTGTGACTAAAGTCAAGGGTCAACATGTAATAAGTTCACCGTATTCACAAAATGCATGCCCGGTTCTGTGAGTTATAATTTATTTCCGGAAGGGTCACCTGAATGACCATCGTTCAATCTTACACACCGTTTATATAAAATTTTCCAAGCGTTCAAAAACTGACATTCTTTATAACCGAACAAAATTGAAAATTAATAAGCTTTATCAAAATTCTCTTCAAACTTGTTTACAAATTTTAAATTGATATTTTTAGCAGAAAGTAGAGAAATGGGCGAATTAATAATTTAAGATTTTGTTTTGACATAAAATATTAACGCTGTTTAATGTTGTTTATTGATTTTTTTTGTTACACAACACACAAATAAACCATCAAAGGGAATTCCGTTAATAAATTATAACGTAAAACCTCAGTTCCGTTGTGATTATATAATCAAATATTGAATTGAATATAAACAGCGTTGGAAGTTTTAAGGGCTTTCTGTGTAAAGCAGACGCAAATCTCGTCACATATTACAAACGGGATGTCTACTTCAATACAGATTTATACAATCTACTTTAATTCAATTTCAAATGTAAATCCGAGGCCCACATCTGAACAACTCGTACATTTACACACCGCTGCAGGTTAACTATGCCTTGTTCCCAGGACATTTACCACTCTGACCACAACGTGAAACCACAAAAGACGACCTTACATGTAACTGTAAACATAATTTAGAACTACCGAAAGTTGTTAATAACGGTCCCAATTAATAGTTCAATTTAATTTACAATTGCGTGAGTTGAATAGAAATGAAATAAAAAGAAAGGTTTACTAGTAACAGGCAAAGGAAGGAATGGGAAATAAAACTTTCTGCACTGGATTACGTTAGGTCGGTATTCTCGTTTTAATAAAAACCTTTGACCTGTACCAGGGCAAACCTAAGCCAGTATAATTCTTTAAAAAATACGGCAATGGCCTAACATGTAATAAAACAGTCTACAATGTCCAGGCAGATAATAAAAGTAATCTCGAAAATGTCAGGGTGGACGACTAGCGTTAGAACCCTCATTTATGGTTGTAGCAATCCACGATACAAAGTGTATTTGACCATTACTCGTAAAGTAACTTCAAAGTTAGGGCCTGAAATATTACAGCTATCTGTACAAACAAGAAAACTGTTAGTGGTTTCTCAGGTTGCCCCTTTGCTCACTTCGTATAACTTTTCTATAAGACAGTTTCATAGATTTATTGCTATTAAATCGTAAGTTGTGGAAAACCGATGCAAAAAACGACTTTTTGTACACAAAAATCGATTTATAGAATCAAGCTAAAACTACTCGAACTCGAGCGATAAGGAGCTTTATAAAAAACCAATTAGACATGAAACGTATAAATCATAGCTTTAAAATGAGGTTAAAACGTACATTTTATTTATAGTTGGACGCTTTAGGTTGTATTTCACAAACTTAAAAACCTAACTAATGATAATGTTTATGTTCCTAAAAAGAATTTTTAATGACGATAAAAATTTTGCTGCGTTTGTTTTTTGTTTGTGAATGTTTCGCTTTGTTGTTTTACATTTGTTAATTTTTTGCATTTCCCTCTGAGTGTCAAAACAATATCATAATACAAATCAAAATGAGTTTTGTACAAAATCTGAATTTTTTTAGTAGTGAAACGTTAGTAAAATTTAATTAACGTTGTGTAATTGCATGGTCTATTTCCTTTGATCACTTTTTATATTTGACAATCATTTTGTGGTAATGTAAAAAGGGTAATCAAATAACGAAATAATTGACCAGCTTGTCTTTTGACGTTCCGTACGTAGAAACAAGTGAAAGAGAATTAAAAGTAATTAATTGTTAAAAGGGTACAAAATGAAAAATTTGATGTTTGGATTCATAAAAATCAAAGATTCGAAACTGAAAAATCGTTACTTTATTTTCTGAAAAATAAAATCGACACCAAAGTTGTTATTAACCTCACTTTTCTATAGACTTTGTTCTGCTTTTGCTCTTACACTATAATTTAGGTTTTGCTGGAATTTTTATTATTTTTTCTTAGTTCTACAAGTTAGACCTAGATATATTGGTGTCAAGTACAAGGGGGGCGCAAGGTTTTTGACCCCAACACAATGTTCTTAAAATATTTTAATCATTAATAAAATAATAAAAGGCTAACTAAAGAAAATTTTGTGACTATTTGAAAATTATTTTGTAAAACTCACTAAATCATTAAAAATTTAAATTATAAATCAATAGTGTGTGGTGCTCTGTATTTTCGGTGGTCCTACCGCCCTGACCGAGTCTCAGGGTATCCGGTATCTTATTGCAGTCCGACTTGACTCTACGTTTGGGAATCTGTAGACACTCGACTGCAGCATCCTTCCTTTGCAGTGCAGTAATGTTTTTTTTCTTTCATTGTGATTTCACTTACTAAATGCGAGCTACCATACAGCCATTCGTCACCCTGCCGCTCACGCCCAAATTTACAGGAAAGATGCTATGGATATCTTTCCTAAATCTAAATGGATCAAATTGTTGAAAACTCGATTTTTTTAATCAATCTTTAAGTAATTCTTGAAGGATAGGATAATAATCTTTTTTCAAACAAAATTATCTCAGCTGGTAGAAGAGCAATCTTTCAAAATCGAATCTCGAGGTGTTACTGAAGAATTTTGCAAGATTTGTAAGAGAAATTCTAAAACCACGGATTTTTTTCTCAACAAAGACAGAGAGTAGAAATTATTTTTTTAATAGAACGCCTACTTGATTTATTCCCTTCGCTGTTATTTACAAAGTTTTAGTTTAGACCAGAAATCACCTTTTTGACTTTTGTAGGTGAATAGAATATTTGCACAAGCAGTTTGTATTTCCCAAATTGAAATGGAAATGAAGAAGGGCAATTACTTTTGTTCCTTTAGCAGAAGATATCTTCAACATATTCTTGGATATGCAATGGAACACATTAATTAACAGATAATAGGTTTGGTGGCTGTAGCTTTATCTCAAGGCGGCGGTGAAAGCGGCGGGAGACTGGGAACTCGTTCGACAACGAAACGAGATTGCCGCTCTCTTGACGTTTCATCTAAACTGATAGAACTAGACGTCATCTCATTAGATTATATTCAAAAATCCCGAGTTGTGTTCTACAACCCAAATTAAATTTTTTTCCCAATTAATAATTAAAAGACTTAATTACATTAAGCTAAAATGTATTATTTGAACTGAATTAATGTAAATTATAGAAAAGCAACAAAAGATTAAACGAATTTGGTAATATAAATAATTACTAAAATAGCTTCTGTTATTTTACTAATTAATGATTTTGAGATAAATCGAAAATATCTAACAATGACCTACAGAATTATTTAGTATTCTATAAATTCCCCAGTTGCCATAATAATCTATAGAAGGATTATTATATTAGAACGACCTTTTATTACATTCGATGTATTATAAATTTCAATAACAATCCCTAATAACATTTTTAGTTTACGAATACGTCCCAAGGGTCATTAAATAACTCTACAATAATCATAAATGTTGAGTCTAATCAAGATAACTTGTTGAGTTGATTTATTGGCAGTTTGTTTACAGAAATTGAATCACCAATTATAAAAATGTTTCGGTTGTTTCAGCTAAAATTAAAGATTCAAATTCCGAATTTACTTGTTAATTGCTTGTGAAACATGGCGGAGAAAGAGAAAGCAATTGTGTTGTATTTAGAAATCGATTAAACAATTATTTCAATTAAACACCGATCAGTTTCAATTGATTTATTTCCTGTGTATTCCAAAACGTTTTGTTATAATTATGTGCGATATAGCGTTGATTCAATTGGTTTTATTACTTAATAATTTGAACCAGTAGTATATGAATGTTTGCGGTGTTTCTGCTATTGAAATTCTATTTACCTACATTGTATAATTATCATCATCTAGAATACACAAGCAAATTGTTGTTTAAGTTATCTATCAAGTGATTGCAGCTGGCATTCAGCAATTATACGACGTATAATGTTCGGATACCTCTATATTACTATTACTTGAGACTATGTTGAATATGCCTACATCCATATTTAACAATCACATTCTCATATTAATTATTGCCAGCCCCAAACTATTAATTCATTCATAGGTAGTGAATAATCATTTCATCATTATCATAAAAGAGATTTGACGAGCGCGCGCGCGCGTTTGTGTGCGTGGGTGTTACAATATACACGTTAAGGTATAATTATGTCAACATCAAGATAAGATTTAATAATCTGTTACAACTTTAAACATATGCCGTTTTAGTTTTACTGTAATTAATGTTTTCAATATGCATTCATTTTACTGAAAACATTCTAAGGTGTAATTCCCAATAATTTTCTAACCAAAGATTAGCGGGAAGGCAAACTTCTTAATCTTGAACCCACCCTGAAGCCACAGTTTGCCCCTTACCAACTTTAGTACACAACTCTAGTTTCCCTTTCATCATAGTTTATTTGCAAACACATTAATTTTTACTTCTATTGTCGCACTTCACATTTCAAGTTTCTTCTTAAATCTTGTCTCCATCATTCATTCTTTGTATTTAAAAAACCATTTCCTTCGTTAATTTGTTTAGTTTCTTTTATATCTGTTTTTGTTATCCTTACTGTTTTTTCTTCTCTCCGGAACATCTCCTATTTTGCATTTGGTAGATTTCTAGCTTAGAAATATTTAATTGCAGGATTGTGAATAAGAAACCAAAGATATTGACAAATATCTGAAATTTCAGAACATAGGTAGATGCAATATGAGTACGTTAAGACAAGAGGCTGATAAACAAAATTTAATCAGACATGCGAAAATAAGATAAAATATTATCACAACAAACTAAGCAAACAATATGGCGCAACCAGTATTTAAAATAAACAAAAATTTAAATTCAAATATATCCTATTTTATAAGCGGCGAAGATTTTGTTTGAAACTTCTATTTTTTATTTCTAAAATATTTATTTAGTCGCGTTTTTTATATAAGACAGAAACTTAATATTTATTAAAGCCAAAATACTTCTAATGCAAACATCTATTCTGCAAATTAAATTATTTGTTTTGCTTCTGGAAAAGATTCAAATAAAGCTATGAAAGACTACAAAGTAGTGCTATATTAAACGGGGTGGAAAATGGAAGCAAGGAGCAGAAGACAAGGACATAATATTAATGCAAACGGTGATAGCGCCAGTTGAAATAGTGATTTTAACAGTGAAGAATGCTTTGTATTATAAAGTTTGTACGTAATATGAACTATTTACACTTAATTAAAGGAAATTAAGATTCATTTGACAAAATTAATTTTTTTGAAAAATGTTACTTGTTAGGTGGTATTATACTGACAATGTATTGTAGATTTGTCTTTTAACTTTTGGGCTCGTCTGAATTTTCTCTTATTAAATTTTTTAGCAACATATTTGTAATTTAAACTTTCTAAGAGTTTAATGAAATTTGACCTGGGCGACATGACATCATTATTACTAAATAGCTTTCTTATCTGTGTACTACATGTTTCTGCAGCTTACAGATGCAAGGGATGTTTTAAGATAACTCATAGATTTTTAATTTATTCTTTTAAGGTTTTTTTATTAATTTTATTTATTTTATTTTACTTGCCTGTTTATTTTATTTATTTTAATTATTATATTTATTATATTTATTATATTTATTATATTTATTATATTTATTATATTTATTTTATTTATTTTATTTGTTTTATTTGTTTTATTTATTTTATTTATTTTATTTATTTTATTTATTTTATTTATTTTATTTATTTTAT
>VTPC01090597.1:453459-557693 GCA_011009095.1 Ignelater luminosus
TTTATTTTATTTATTTTATTTATTTTATTTATTTTATTTATTTTATTTATTTTATCTATTTTATTTATTTTTTTATTAATTTAAGATTTTCTGGCATTTAACAAAATTGAAACTTACCTAAAACTTTTATTTTCATCAAATAAAAAGTGTGCAGTGGTAAGAATTTCTTGATTTTAATTTTCATTATCGCAAAGTATAATATAATCAGTTTCTGAAAATCGACTGCCAATAGTAACTACAAAATATAATACTAACGGATGGTCATCTTGGAATGTTCTTCAAGATTGAATTGATCTTTAATTGTTTCTCAACCTCAAAATCATTTTCACCAACCGCTATTCTTCGAATATTTTTAAAATACCTTGCGTCATATTCCTGCTACTTTTCTCAGCAGCGTTTTCAAAATGTAAACAAAACATAACTTTGATACGCTACATCTCCGAAACGGTGCACTTTGAGAAAAAGATACTCATAAAATAAAATAAAGTTAATCTAATTTTTATCAAAAAAGTCTTACCAAGTTTTTGTACTTTTTTACAAAACGACCTCATTTCATCGAAAATTAATTTTGTAGGTGAAAGCTGATTCAAATTTTCCGCATGTAATAATTTTTATAAACCCTTGTTGCATATAATTGAATCTCCTAGCGTTCAGGTGAAAACATAATAAAAGAAAAAAAAATTATAATAGAATTTGCAGCGCATATTATAAACTTTATAATAATTTAAACCAAAACTAAATTATCCTAATGAAAATATATACTACGCCGGGGAATAAATACACGATGCTTTTATGTATAAACAAGCAAGTTAAGGCTAATAAATTTAACATAATATTTGCCTTTTACATCTTAATAACTACTACAGTGACTAACAGACTTACGACTTGACATTGCACTTTGAATAATATTTATTAACTATCTAGATACAGCCCTTAACGTAACTATGCGTAGCAATTGATTTTTAAATAAATCCTAAGTTGTCTTTTTCGTTGAACATACTTTGTCAATATAATAATCTTAAGTAGCTAACATTAACTAGAACTTGGTTATGTTGAAGGATAACTATAACGAAGCAGTAAAATTTGATTTGTGGATTTATGGTTACCTATATAATTTTATATTACAGACGACACGACGAACTTAAATTCATCTTCGGCTTTTACAAGTATAATAAACTAACCTCTGCCACTAAAGTAAGAATTAATTAAATGTTTGTAGCGAACATCAAAGTTTTATTCGGCCTATCAAGTAATATATGAAATATGTTATCAAAAACCTCTTAAAACTGATTTAATCAACCATAAAATTTTATATCAAAAATACTACCCCTACTATCTTGATTTAAAACGAAAATTGGAATTTTATAAAGTTCTGCAAAAACCAACTTTTATTAAAGTATTTTCAAATACAACCAAATTTGTTCAAGTGGTTTCTAAATCGTGAGCAAGACCGAAAACGAAAGCCTCAAAATTGTTTTGTGTCCTAATTTTGCTTTTTATCTTTTCCTGAATTCTGCGTTGCGCTGTATAAATGTATGGGTATGATGAGAAAAACTTCCATGATTTGCTATTTTCATAAGAATAAACCAGTTAATATTTGTTACTTAATAGTTGAGATTTCTCTGTCCAGCTTTATCTCATTCTTCATTATCCAGATAACAATCGCTAAATATAAAAAATTAAGAAACCCCAAGAAACTATAAACACTTAATGTTTCCTCATAAACAGAACTACCGTTTTGGAGATATGGGATATCAAAGTCTCATTTCAAATTGTTTGTTGGTACCTGAATGTCTACTCTATTTTTATTATTAAAATTGATTTTGATTAAAGCCGCTAGAATTTTTATAAGTCAATATGGAAAGGAAGGAATCTTCAATCAGATCAGAGGAATGTATGTTCCTTGAAAAATGAAGAAATACCATTAAGAGACATTTAAGGCGCGATAAATAAAAGTTTTGATAACGTTGTTTATTTTTTATTTTTTTTTATTTTTTATTTTTTCATTTTTATTTCACCAAGAGTATTATAGTTTTTATAGTAAGAAGCATTGATGAATTGAAATAGTCAAAATTAATGAATTAAAATGAACATAACAAATACGTAGTTTCTTTATACTTTTTTTATATAAAACAGTTGAACACTTTGTTCATGTTCAAAGTTGAAAAATGGAAACAATAATTAAGAACAAACGATACAGAATGTTATATTATGTTAACCTTGACTTAAAGGAGGTAAGAAGTTCAACCAGTCCAACCTGGGTAGCCTCGCAAAGTATAAATCTCAGAATTAGAAATAATTTACTACACTTACTAACAAGCATAAGAAAATCCAAAACTTACTGTTCTCAATGAAATTTAAACGACTAAACAAAACATAACCGACTGACTGTATAAAAGATTTTTCTCTTGATTTATTCTTTTTCAGCTTGACTGAATTGTAAGTTTCAAAGTTTTCAAAATTTAACAATTACAAAAACTCAAAGATCTAAAAAATTTACAACCTACTAAATTTCTATATAAAGTTTACGAACCCCATAGCATAAAACATGTTCATTTTATACTTAATACAAACAAGATGACGCTATTACTCGCATAAAATTTAATAATAAGTTATTTTGACAACAAAAATAAATTGAACTTAAATTTTTTTTATAGAAAAACCTTCCGAGGAAAAGTAGAACACTCGTAAAAGGGCCCTGGCATAAAAAGGCCCTATAAAAATCCAAAGAAAATGCTTCTAGATATATCTAAGTTTATTTCTGTGCTGATAGTATTGATTGAAACAACAGCTCTAAACTTTTCAATCACATTTTTAAACAAATTAGGCCCAGTGAAATATCTAGTTCTGATGCGCTTTAACTGCGGGTCTCCATAATCTTTCTAAGGCATTTAAATTGTAATGGGATTTTTTATGATCAATTTCATCGGAATCTTTATTGAGGGATGATTTAGATAGATAAAATAATTCGAGAGAAACGATTTTGATCTAATTATGGATTTTGCATGAGTAAGTCAACATTTTGTTATGATTGTCATAATTATTTGAAGCTGAAATCCTTAGTACAGCATAAGCTGATTATCAGCAGTTTGGGGTCATAATTGTTTCTATGTGGTTTTATATAAGAATAATTCTTGTTTTGTACTTTAAATATCTTTTGATAGTAAAATTGAACATTTATTGTTCAAGTTTGGAATATAGTCTATGAACCCTTCTGATGGATTAGTAATACGTTCTGAGGCCATCTGGCATATTTTACTTGAAAAGCTTCCAGGAGTAATTTTAAATTATTTCGAATTTTTCTATTAATGGTAAGTTATAACTTGATTCTTAGCTAGCTTTGTTTGTTTTTCCTTGCCACTATATTTAGCAACTTTAGGATGTTTATGACCATCACCAATTACTTTTCCAAAGTAATCAATATCGAGAAATTCTATCGTAGCAATTTATCATCATAATGCATTTTCCAAATACAAGGACAAATAAAAAAGCTTACTTTACCGTCAACCAGCTATTTAAACGGTAGTTGTCATCACTGCTGATGTTTCCGTTTTTGACCATAATATTTTCGCATGGTCCAAAGAGAAAATCATAGCTTAGAATAAGACCAAGGAATATGTTTAGATATCATAGAAACGGTCATTTTGTACGGTTTTTGTAGTGAGATCACTGACATTGATTTTATTTCAGCAAGACCAAATTTTTTGTGCGTTAGATGACGTACGATTAACGTACATAATATGGACCATGCGCATACATGCAACTTTAGTATAAATCTACTAAAAATAGAAAGTTGCAAAATATTTTTATACATTGTAAAAAAGCTATGATAGAATACAGACAGATTTCTCGCAGTAAAGAAAAATCCTTTGAAAAGCATCAGTGTCACCATTCTTCAAAATCTCATAGAATAATGAAATGGATAATGATATACATGGGAAGTTTTGTTCTTTTTGAAAAACCCAAACAAAATTATTTTTTGAATTTTCAAAAATTAGAAATATCATTACAAGGCACTTTTGACTTGGTTATGACCTTTCTAAAGTCATTGTACAATTAACCCTCCGAAATTTATATAAAATACTGCTCATATCGACTTGCCAAAAAGTTTTTTTGCCATGTTCATGGGTGAAACAAATGTTGGCTCTAATTTTGTGACTTTTGATAGATATTTTAAGGAACTAAAAACGAACCTATAAGTGGGTCCGTTTAAGGTGAATAGAATAGAATAGAATCACAGAATAATTGAAACAAACCATTAATGTTACAGTAGCTTTTGCTAAGAGCCTTAACGATATTGCCGTTGCAGACGGCAATGTGTAAGAGAACGAACAGAAAAAAACACAAATCCTCATTACTATTTTTCGTTAGCTTCCCCTCAAACTTTGACTTCCTGGAAACGGCTGTCATTAGAATAAACAGAAGACTAAAAAAAATCATTAACATTGCAGCAGCTTTACCTAAAAACCTTCGTGGTATTGCTGCCAAAGGCAGCAGTGTAAGAGATTCCAAGTTCTGACTTAGGATAGAAACGCAAATTGCCATGGTCTTTTGTTAACTTTTTATTAGCTTTAATTCCTTAGAAACGAAGGTAATCAATTAGAATAGACAGAAGGGTGGCAAAATGTTATAAACGTTACAGTAGCTATCCCCAAAAACGTTTACGTAACTGGTAGCATTGTAAGGGAGAATGAACTGTGATTATTAGCTGCCATAGCCGGCTTGGAAGAAAAAACAGATTGCCATTATTAGTCTTTTGTTAGCTTCTCCTCAAGCTTTGATTACCTGGACACGGATGTAATCAGAAGAAATAAAAGAGTGGAAGAAGACCATTAATGTTACAGTAGCTTTTTCTAAGAACGTTTACGGTATTGCCACTGAAGTAAGCATTGTAAGAGATATTAAATCCAAATTGCTATTATTAGTCTTTTGTCAACTTCTTCTTAAGCTTTGGTTTCCTGGAAACGAACGTAATTAGCTTAGGTATAAGACGTATAACATTATTAACATTACAGTAGTTATCCCTAAAAATGCTTACGTTACTGCCGGTATTGCAAGGGAAAACAAACAGTTAGGAAAAAAATCACCAATATTAATCTTTCCTTAACTTTCCCTCAAGCTGTAGTCTTCTGAAAAGGGGCATCGTATTAATAATAAACAGAAAAATGAAAAGAAATCATAACGGTACAAAAGCTTTTCCTAAGAACTATACGGTATTGATTCCTTTATTGAACTTTGGTCTTTGATCACCGCAGGCTATTCAGAAGAAGACACAAATCGCCATTATTAGTTTGTCGTTTGCTTTCCTTTATGCTTGGTTTTCTGGAAACGAACGTATTTAGAATAAGCAGAAGAACGGAACAAAACCATTGAAGTTACAGTAGCTTTTCGCAAGAACGTTAACGGTATTTTTTTTTGAAAGAGAGTGAATTGCGACTTTTGGCCTCTACAGGCAGCTTAGAAGAAAACGCAAATTGCCACTATTAGTTTTTTATTAGCGTCTCCTTAAACAAAAGAGTACAAGGAAGACCATTAACGCTACAGTAGCTTTTCCTAAGAACGCCTATGGTATTGCTGTTGAAGGTGCCATTGAGAAACAGAGAGCGAACTGTAAGGTTTCGTCGCCTTAGGCGACTTAGAAGAAAATACAAATCGCTATTACTAAGCTTTGCTTAGTTTTTTCTCAAGTTTTGGTTTCCTGAAAATGAACGTAACTAAAATAAACAGATAAGTAGAATAAAATTATTAACTTTTTGTAAAAACATTTACGGTATTGCCGTCGAGACGGAATTGTAAGAAATGGTGAAATGTGATTTTTGGCCGCCGCAGGCGGTTCAGAATAGATCACAAATTGCCATTAATCTTTTGCTCTATATCTTTAAAGCTTTGGTTTTCTGAAAGCGATCATTATATAGATGGTTGGACGATGGTAGTATTTTGCCGCTACGTTACCGTTACTGTTGAAAGATGATGGTGAACAGTTTCTCGGTGTACAGCTCGACATTACTAATATTTTGTTACCGTCGTTGCTTTTGCTTCCGAAAAAATCAAGTACAGCAAACAGCATACCAATATTTCACTCCTTACTCTAGCTGAAGAATGCTAACTTGACTGATGAACAAGGTACATTTTACTATATGAAAACAATTTTTATAACGTCATCCGTTGCCATGTTACAGTCGTTATTTTATCGCGTTTTCTAGAAAATCACAGCTTGGTTAACTGCAACCATAGATAGGAGTGTGAAACACGATCCTAAAGAGGAATAGGCCTCTACCTGTCCCACCCACAATTTAATGTTTCATATGTTATTCATTAGTACTGCTGGAAAGTAGTTATTGCCCAAAAGGTTTTAGGGTTCCAGCTTACGGTGGTCGAGATACGCCACCCAAATTCAAAAATTCACATCTCAGGCTTCAGTTAAAGTTAAAGTTAAAACCCTCCATACAAGGGGATTACGATAAGCAACACAGAACCATACGTAACCAAGCACGTTGCACTAGTTATGAATTTTCATTTACCCTATCCCCCAAAATTTCCAAAATTAAGTACACAAGAACAGCTTGGTTACGTATGGTTTGGTGTAGTTTACCGCAATTCTCTGATATGGGAGCTTTCAACTTATGTCTTTTATTTCCCAGACATGTCTGAAGCCTGAGATGTAAATTTTTGAATTTTACGAATTTTTTCCCAAAAATATAACTTTGGATGGCGTATCTCGGCCACCGTAAGCTGGAACCTAAAAACCTTTTGGGCTATAGTTACTCTCCAGCAGCATCAACGAATGGTAGATGAAATATTAAATTCTGGATGGGACATGTGCAGAACTATTTCTCGTAAGTCAAAATAATTTTTTGAATTATTTAGGTTTATAAAGGCATTTGGAAGGTTTAAAACAAATAGTATTAGTTCAGAAATCAATAAAATAAAATGAGTTTGATGGACTAGTAGTAAATTTTTGCTATTTTCAAATTTTTTAATATCAACGTTTAACTTTACTAATTCAAATTTTGAATTACAATAATTTAATTTGTTTAAAATCAAAATTTGTGTTTTGTACCTAACGTTATTATTACAGTAACTTCATGAAGTCTTAATTCATTATGTTAACTAAAAATAATTAAAACACATTGCTTAGTTTTCTGTATTTCACGAAAATATTTTTTTAAATAATGCTCAAAGCTGAATCTACATAATACAAAATTTCCAAAACAAGTGTTTAGTTTTAAACAAGTAGATTAAACTTCACAATAGAACTTTACAATTTGTTATACAAGTTAAAATATAATAACAATATAGTTACTGTTTTGCAAAGCAATAAGTTGCTGAAGCTATACATGTTTTACGTCATAAAATATTTAATGTACCAATTATTACAAAGCGTTTTAACGTGCTCGGTCAATTTGAGCTATTCAGTTCAGTTCAGATCATAATTTAGAAAAAAAGTTTTTTTTATACTGTTTTAGACTTTTAGTGTATTTTACTAAAAATTAAACATTTCTTCTATTTTGTTTATTTTTCAAATCTATTGTCCGCACACAAAAGTAAGTCCAAATATAGTAGAAACGATTTCTTTGGGTTTTTATGAGACCTCTTTTATGCAAGAACCCTTTTACGAGTATTCTTTCCCCTTGAAGGTTTTTCTAAAAATCCAACTTCTATTTATGTTTATGTTTCAAGGGTTTGTTAGATTGTATGCTTTTACAGCTGTTAATTTTTCCTTTAAGATAAGATATGATACAGATCGATTATGTTGTACGTAGATGTTACCAATGTTAAACAAATAAATAGTCTGTAATTTGCAAAACAATGCAAAACACTTGGTTAACTGTTTTCAGAAGCAGAGCTTCATAATATTTTGGTTTTATAGAAACAGAAACCCTATTTAGATTGTTTTCTTACCGTTTACCTAGGTATAGAGCTTGTAGCTTAATGTTGACACAACCCTTATGTTGTATAAAGTGTGGTTTAGTAACATAAACTTTAACACAAATTGAGTATAATTTTCATGAGCTTCCGGGTCACCTCTACTACAGAAATGTTGTCCTTACTATACAGTTGTTATTTTATTATCCAACACAAAAAGATAATTTTGGCATAAATCCCTGTAGATTTCTATATTAATGCGCCGACACAGACACGCACTCGTACAAATTCTTCTCCCTTTGGGATTTGATATCTTTTGCTGCGATAAAGTCAACGCGTGGTAAAAACGTGCACACTTAAGAAATTATCGTTTCTTGTAAAATTCTAGAAAATTTTCCTTATGTGGACAATTTAGCAGAGATATTCAGAAGAAACCCCGCTATAAGGTCAGTAATGCCCGCCTATCCCGTGCAACAGCAATACGGAATGCTATTTATACACCCCGCCCGGTGGCAGTTGTCCTTTTAGCAGCAGATTAAAAGCTCAACCGAGACGCACTTCGCGGTTTTCAAAAGACGAGAGATTCTCAGACTGAGCTTAAATGCAGACAAAACAAGTTTTTTTCTACAAATTTCTTTGTATTTATTCTAAAATATAACCAAATTTAAAAAGATTTTATTCTCTTCACATTTAAATTTTTAGCTGCGTTCCCCCAATTTCAGTGTTTATTTCACCGAAACAAATAACAATTAAAACTGAAAATTAAATAACATAAATTTTGTGAGGAATAATTACTTTTAAATAGAGTTTAATTAAAAAAGGAGATTGAATAAAATTTGGTGCTATGGAACTTTCATTTCTACAACAAAAAGTAGCGACAAAGTCTTTCTTACACAAAAGAATATTTTTAAACAGGGTAGAAGATAACAAACTATTCTGATTTATAATTTTAATTTTTAATTGTTAATTGAATTTTGTTTATAAATGTTGATCATTATTAAAACTATTATTATATGAAATCTAATATATTACATAGAAGATTTCTGAGCCACTGTTTTGCTAAATTACTGTTTTGTCTTTTGAACAGAATTTGTATCAGATGTATATATTAATTATAATATCAAGGTCGTAAGTAAAAATATTATAAGGTCAATGTCATTGTCAATGTCAATATCAATGTGATATTCCTCTCTCGCTCTTCAAATTTTTACTCTGCTCCCTTTTGTCTAATTTATGATATAGTTTCTGTATTTTAGTCTACAAAACTTTGCCAGCTCAGCTAAATCAATATCGACAGAACAAAATCGCCCTTATAAAACAATTGCCAGAAACTGATAACGATAAGTAAATGAGATATGGCTACTCAAAATTCAAAAGGTAAAAGTTTTAAAAGTTTAGGTCGACCTTGTGCGTTGGGCCGTTTTTTTTACATGTTCAAAAGATTCCAAAACCATAGAATAGACTTTACGTCATCTTTTTACCAAACTCGCTCATCTGTAGCTTCGAATTTTTGTGCCGCCTATGGATTTTCACCTTAATCCACTCAAGAGTCAAGTTATTTAGGGCGTACACTTCTCATTTAGAAAACTTTTGGATGTTTAAACACTACACTGTACATCTTGTTTTAGAACTTGACAATTTTGACTTACACTGAGTTTGGTTTGAGACATGAAGATACTTCCATCGTAAAAGTCTTCAAAGCAAGCAAACGCCTGAATTCAGTTATACCCAAAAACCAACAAATCTTAAAATAGGCATTTGATTGTCTTATATTACCTAATATCTATTTTGAACAGAGAGTGAATTAAAAACAGTTTAACCATAGATTTTCACCTTAGGTTTTCGTGTGTTTATATTGGCATTGAGAAAATCTAGCAGAAGCTCCTATCTTCCGGGAGGTTAGATAATAGCTTTCTGTTCGTCCGCCAACGTTACGTGCCTGTGTACCAGGCTCTGTTGATTCTTTGGTCCCTCTCGTGTATTTTCTACTGCCACAATATTTTTCGTTCCTAAAACCATGAGCAACACTTGATTCAGAACGTAGAGAATCCAATTTACAAAAATCACGTCATACTATTTCGTCACAACAACCACAATGAAATTGTGAGACAACATATGTCACAAAAGTTTTAGAAATTGTTTTAAACTTTAATTACTAAATATTTTGATGATGTAATCAGATTGTCATTGAAAGTAGAAATTATGCTGTTGTTGATTTGTTAAGCAGATAACTTAAGTTTGTCTATAGTTTATGAGAATGGTATGAAAATAATAATCTAGTTTCAATGTCTCAACTTGTCCAAAAGTTGTTTCTCTCAAAGTTCATCTGAACCAAGAGTGCTGGAAGTGGTAAAGAATACCATAAAGCAGAACTAGAACTTTGATTAGTACGTTACCTCAAAACTCGATGTCTCATGTGCGATCATTGAGAGAGATTTGATACCGGACGATTTAAAAGAATTTATCAAGACCAAAAAACAACCACCAAACGCACAAAAGATCTGACCATTTAAAACTTTTTGCAAGTATGTACTAGAATAATGAACGACAATGACAGAAGTCCAAAATCGTAAATTTGTATTCACAGGGTCTGTAATATAAGTGTTGATCATTTTCTTTACTTAGTACAAATAACTTTACCTAGAAAACATTTTTGAAAATTGAACTTAACAAGAACTTTTATGACGTATGTTACGTCTCCAGCTTTCTATACTCTTGATCCATCTTGAAATCTCCACCGCCACGCTAAAGTGGAACGATGAGCTGAACTTTGTTTGCGGATTGCCTTTCAGACTCAGAGGCGGTATTATAGGCTGCTAATTATATAAAATCATTACTTAATCTGTGATCATTGTTGCTTCAACCCTAACAAAAGGAAAGGGCCATCTGCAGGTATGGATCACTTCCAGCTTTTGAAGGAAGTGTGTGACTGAATGGGAATTCACAAGGCGTGGAAATGTGAACAGAGAGTTGAAATTCGACGAATCTTGCTTTACTTCCCAAAAGAGAACCCAAAAAGAAAGACAAACATCCCCCTGTCGTACGTTCGCATTGTAGATCCTAGTTCAACCTTGAATTGTTCATTTTCACTATAACGTTTCTGTGGTTTTCCTTTGTGGTAAAAGGAAATGCCGAAACTACCATCCACGACTTTATGTTCACATACCTTTGCTTTCAGTACGAAACGACCCGACTGCAGCGGCGAGAAACACTGTTAAAATCTCTAAAATTTGTTTATTTTATTCCCGGCTGAAAAGGAATTTTACTTCTAAAGCAACATTGACATTGTTAATGATGATGCAGAAGCTGATACGTAACACTATTAGACCAACCAAAGCTTTGCTTTTACAAAAAGCTCTTTGAATATGCATTACTTCCATTGTTTGTTAGTAAAAGAATACGTGCAACCCTGTGTGTGACAAAAAGATCTCGCGTTCATTTGTTTGCCGCTATTATGTTCTATAAATAAATCAAAAGCGTGTGTGATCTAGATTTTGATGCACATATTGTAAAATTTAACAATATTAGAAGTTTAACAAGCTTTAAGGTTATTACATCTTCAATTTAAGGATTTAGAATTTTAAGAATTACTTTTTTAAATAACAAGGATGAATTCACGTACGTAGTAAATTTCTCTTTTCACCATTTAATTGGGATTTAGAAGCCTCGCAGACACAAATATCTACTTAGCAATTGGATTTCTTTACAGGTTTCATTTGGTTTAGCTTTAGAACTTATTTCGTGTATATTTTTTGTATCCGATCTTAACCTATTTCAATTTAACAGTTTCTTCTTTCTGTAAGTTTGTAATTTATTTCTGGATTATCATACCTTTTCCGTTAGTGTTTATGTTTTTAATTCTACTTTGGTGTCTTTGATTCCGACTGTCTTTACTTATTTCCTTTTTTATTAAGATCTAAATTTTATATTCTTTCCGGTTCGTCTCAGATCTTGATTCTCAGTTTCTTACTCTCTCTTTTTCTAACTGGATATTGAGGAAGTCTGTCTAAAAACATTATTATTCGTAGGGTATTCATGATTACTCGCTTTCCTAGATACATTTTTAATTGTTCTATTGTTACATTAATTTTTTATGTTGCCCTTCCATGTTAGAAAGTGACCAGCCGCTGCTAAATACTTTATTTGTAAAATTGAATTTACAATTGTTTTTTCGGAACTTCCAACTAGTAGTTTTTGAAATCTTTCTGGCAATAACAAGGAAATATTTGGAGAGTACAAACCTGAGAATTTTTCTTTTTAGATTTAATCACATATGACATAACATTATAATACGTAGTTCAAGTTCATTGTAAACAACTTGTTTAAATGCAGGTCCAGTTAATTGTTAGTGGAATTATTTTATTTTTTCGCGACAAACACTGTGACTGCATATGTTTGACGATAAAAATTTTGAAACATTTTTCCTTTTCAACATAAATTTTTTTTTACACCAAGTCTTTCTTTTTATCGTATACTAACATTATAGAATCTTCGTAATCGCAGCCTTCTTTGTTACTCATTTATATCTACTTCACTGATGACAAATGTGATTTAATATTTTTTTTTTTTTTGGAACAGGAACCTTTTTTCAGATTTATTGCCAAACCGTTAAACAGAAAATATACCACTAAAAGGTTAAAAGCGATTAAAAGTAATGCCTTTCGTACGCATTTTAAGGAATTTGTAATTGTAATTGATTGCTCTTTCAAGTAAATACTGTGAGTAATTTCACTTTATTCTGAGTTTTAAGTAATTTTGTACTCTGTGTACATCTAGTGTATTGTTTGCTTTTTGCCAACTTGGTTTGCAATTTTCCGGCTTGAAAATCAATGCATTTGTTTTAATTCCCTTATGCGGCGTTCTACAACCACTGTGGCTTTTCCAATTATTTTCAACAGTGCGGTAATTTGAAAACCATTCTCGACCACTTTCACCACGTGAATTTATTTGTTTATTTATCTTGAAGTAAAATGAATACAAATCAATTTTTCGCAGATGATTACGTAATTTATGAAAATTTATTGAAATTTGTTTGTTCCTTTCTCGGTGAAATCGAAATCTGAAGACAGGTTGGTTGATTTAAGATTTAAGCCATTGATTCCTACCGACAATGGTGAAACCTTTGAAGTGAAATCTATCTCATATTATTTGTATTCAACCCCGACCTATTTTCTTACATCCTTCTTTGACGCACTACCCTACATTCTGTGGTTGTATTGTTTTATGTTATTTTTTTTCATTTGATTTATCGGTTATATTCTTTGAAATAGTAAAGACATCGCGAATTTATATGAAACGGGAAACATATAAATTCTAACGTTTTGAGAATCTTCTTAAGTTTTCTAAATTTTCTTTAGATATGACAACTTTTTAAAATCGCGTTGAAATTAATTTGCTTGTCAGTTATTTTTTAAATTGAAACACTGAGGAACTTAGCATTACATTTTTTTGCAAGATAGAAATAATTTGTTAGGATTTCCGCTTTGTATTGACAAGGTTATGGTCTAGCCTTTCCGTTGTCGGCACCAAATTTTTTGCTCTTATTTGAATCGATTTTTCCATTTCGAAAAGCCTGCGAGAAAACTGCAATTCCTATGTGCAGAGAAGATGTATTCGCTAGAAAGGATATTAAAGCGAAGAACCGTAATCTCAGAAGTCTTTATCCACTTATCAGACATTTTCAAAGAAACGCAGGGTGGATTGGAGAACAAGTGAATTCAAGGGTGACGTCCACTCATCGCAAATCACAAAAGCGTTGGCTGTCTTGTGATCGATTCCAGGGTGTGGCGCTCCCAACCCCGTTCGCACTTGTCATCAATTCACACACCTTGACGTGAAAAACCTGACCTCTCTTCACCACGACCCCGTAAATACCAAGAGACATACATCACTAACAATTGTACTGCATACCTCTGTTTTTACGCTTCAATTCGTAACGTACATTTTAAAAAGAATGCACCGTTTTATCATAATCTTACGGTATACATTTCGGTTTACTCTCAAAGTGATAAATCGCTGTTGTTACAAATTCTACAAACTAAGTTTGGTTTGCCTCTGATTCTGACGTCTGTTTTACAATCAAATAACCCGCCACTCTCTTTTATTTACTTTGTCCGGTTCTATTCCGATTCTATTTGGAAAGCAAATTTTTCTCGGCCGCGGAAGTTTGAAGTGCTGGACGTTATAGATAAGTAATTTATAAATTGTGTGGCTATCCACGCCTACCCTAAAACCCGGAAAACTTCGTAAAATCGTTTAATTACTTATACATTAGTTTACTGGAACATTGTTAAATATAATTAGTTCTTGGAAACCTTTTTTTATAATAAATTAAAATTTCAATCGTAATTTTATTTTACTCGTCTTCTAGCTAAAAAAGTGTTCTACGTAGAATTGAGTTAGTGAAAAAATTCAATAAATTTGAAATATTCAGAAAAGCGAATTTAACTTTTATTTGCATTACTTACCTTATAGGACATTCCTATATGTAGTCGATTAGTTAGATTGCTTGTCATATATACTCCCCCAATACAAAACAAATTAGCCAGCTGTGTTCGTGGCTAAACCTTAATTTATAACAAGAACAGACAGTATCGTTAGTGATAAAATTAACGGGGTTACCCGAACTTGCAAATTCACGCAAAACGTATTTTTCATATAGAAATATTGCCTACTAATAAAATTGTTGATTTATAGATCAGTTAACAATTTTAATACTGGAAAAATATTAATGGTAGGTAGATAACGCCGACTATGGTTGTATACCACTATCTATTGTTGTAACAGTCATTGGAAAATTACTTTTAAAGGGAAATAAATTAAAATAAACGTGATCAGGGTGATTATAAAAATTTATATCGCAAACACCGGTTTTATTATTTGGTTTGCAAAATTCTGTCGTTATCTGTTAATCTTCTTTCTTCTTTTAATGGGAACTGTTAAAAAAAAGAAGTCGGTTCTTTATTGTTTCTTTGGCAAATCAAATTCCATTTGGTCTTTAATTATGACATTCAATTTTGCAATTGCAGTTTTCAGTCAGGGGAAGAAAAGATAAGAAAATTTGGACTTTAACTGCGTTTAACTTCCAATCTCCAGAGGTCCTGCGGTTCCGTCTAATTTGGTCAGTCGGACTGCAGACCTTTTATTTCCACTGCTTTCGCTCTATGTTGAGGCACCCGGCTGTAGCATCTTCCCCGTCTGACGTTTCGATGGACATCCATTCCTTAGAGAGCAAATCTTTTTTATAAAATATCTATTACCACTTTTGAATTTAATCATGTTGATCTACCACCGTCACAAACGCAAAAACAATACCACTCAGCCTTTACCATAAATTAAATAAAACACTTTTAGCTGAAAAGAAAGTCGTCTCTTTAAACGCCGATGACAGACTAAATAAGACTTTCATAGTTTTGATAACATAAACAACTGCCCCAATTGCAAAACAGTAAGAAATGGCAATGAATGGAAAAGAGAAGGAAACAATTTAATCGTGATATTTAGGATCGTACAAGAATATAACAGAGATTGTTCTTCGAGATTTGTGCATAAATTTAGGAATACTCTAAATGATCTTCAGTACCACAAATAGCAACGTTATAAAACCCAAAGGAAACGTAATATAGATTTTGTTATAGTAATACAAAAAAACTTTAAGACCTGTTAAAATAAAATTTCTTCAACTTCATCTTCCTACCTGCTTTGTTATGCGTTTTGATACCTCTCATAGATAATTTACTTTGTTTGCTTCGCACACATGCCTATGAAACTACAATCAGCTTTTAGCAAGTAAAAACAACGAAAGGAGGTTCACAACACTAACAATTCAGAGCATTGGATACCTAGTAAGCTCTGTTGTAGTCATACTTTCAAAGATATTGGGATATTAAGCATTCTTGCAAAGACAAAAAGTAGAAAAACACCTTGTTTGGCAGTGGAAGAAAATGCAAAACAATTAAGTCCTAAAATTAGTTTATGCTTGCTGTAGCAACAAGTAAATAATAGTTACAACTAAAGGCTTGTACAAATTTTGAACCATACATAAACATTTTCTGTAAACGAGTTACATTTTGCGTGATTTTTTTTGCTTTAAGATAATTGTTAGTTGATGATTAGTGCATAAAAGGGAATAGAGTTGTTTATTCGTGATGGTTGAAGTGGTCGAATATCAGAGCTTTGATGTGAGTCGAGCGTACCGATTAAGGGAAATGGCCGTGTCGCACGAGCCAGGGATGAAATAGCACGGGGACCCGGAACTATAAACAAACATACAAGGGACATACGAACAGTTTCGAGAATTAAATTTCATACACTGGAATAATTATTAGTGTTGCATGGTATAGTGTGAAGGCAGGAAGGAACAATCAAGAAAGTGTTAAGAACAATATAATACGAGAGTAGTAGCGACGATAATGTAAGGAAAAGGGATAGAAAGAGGTCGAATTATTTGGGAAGAGTGAAATAACAAAGAGATCCCGGCCTAAACAAAAGCAAGATAAGGAAGGGATGCCGCTAAGTACGATAAAAGAAATGATGTCTAAAAACGAGGAAATGATTAAAGAAATCAAGAAATTTAAGAAAAGAGCAAAAAGAAAGTCTAGATATAATTAAGGAATTGAAAGTGAAAAATGGAAAACTGGAAAGAAACTTAAGGAAACAAATCAGAGGATAGAAAAACTAGAAAGAGACAAAAAACAGGAAAAACCTAATAAATAAAGGAATACCAATAAATACTAATGACTACAAAATTTTGAGAGAACAATTAGAAGACTTTATAAAGAAACAGTTAAAAATAAATATCAAATTAAGAACTGCAAGAAAAATAGGGAACAAGATATATATGATAGTGACCGAAAATATGACAGACAAATTAAACATCCTCAAGATTAAAAATACGCTCAAAAGCCTAGAAGACCATAAAATACATATGTAGGCAGACATGACCAAAAGGGAAAGAAAGATACAAGCTTTCTTCAGAAAACAAGCAAAAGAAGAAAACAAGCAAAAAAGAAAAAAACAAGGTTATCCAGGTAAAAGTTGGGTATATGAAGCTAAATATAAACGATAAAGATTGGAAATGGGACGAAGATAGAGACAAACTCATAGAAAATTTTAGCAAAAAAATCCAAAAATACTGAATATTAATAAAAAACAGCTCGAAATAATGACAACGGAAAAGACAATGGAAAGGATTATAAATAATTGTAAAGGAAAGAAAGAAGCAGATACAAAGACCATAAGCATTGCCTTTCTATTTGGATTTTTGATTTTTGTTGCTAGGCGGCGCTTTTATCACTAGTTGCTGTTGTGAGATATACAGACTAGACAGTTTAACAATCCAAAAATGTAAACATTCGTTTACATGTTTATGAGATGTATTTGACTCTCTCGTTCTTTCTTACCAGGAGATAATTCTTTTTCAAACTCGAGTACGACTTGGTTATCTCACAAAATTCTATATATGATATAAACTTGAATTTTTGCGGGCACCGAAACTCTTTTCCAGTTCAATATAAATTAAGTATGTGGTAGTGGAAAAGCGATGTCTACACAAAGCGGTAGAAACCTTATTGACTCAGGCCTTTTAGTACGTGATTTGCTGAAGCAGGCTGACCCTGCTCTCGTTCAAGATTAAAATTGGAACAAATCGCTTTGTTTTGGTTTTTCAGTTTTCAAAAATCAAGATGAAGTTTTTTGAAATTGGATTTTATAGGGTTTCGAATGTACACTTTTAGAAAAGAAACAAGCGCCAATCAACAGTATTCAAATAGCTTAATATAGGCTACACCATCTATAAATAACGAAAGTTTCATATCCGTGTGATGGCTTATTTCCTAATTGCAGTTCCTTTCCAGCCTTAGCCTAATCCAACATATAGTCTTCGTAAATCCAGCCGTTTTTGAGATAATGAGCATCCGTCAGAAAAGAAACAAAAAAGGATCAAACTAAATCTCCAAGTATCCTTTATCGAGCCTTCGTTCTGTTAAATCGAATTTAATAAATTCAGCATTTTTCCTTTGTTTTTCACCGGAATTCTTCTGCAAGGATTAAATTGTCTAGTAGTCACTTCATTACAAATCTGTAATCGCAACTTTTCTATATCTATTGAACAGCTTTGAAAGATAGAGAATTGACTTTGCTAGACTTGTACATTAAGTGCCTGAGAGAAAGAAAATTCCTAAGTTGCTACCGACAAATGCCCATGAAATGAGATTCGACTATATATGTTGGTGTGAATTCATTTTATGGTGTAAGATTTCTTCTTTTTGTCGCTATGTGGCAATTACAGTGTTAATGGTGGTTATAAATGATGTAAATCAGACAGGAAACTAGCATATCCAGAAATTGTGAAAATCCGCCCACTATCGTCTAATATTTAAAATCTGGAGATTGATTATTTAAAAAAACTTTATTTTTAATTTTGATTTCATTAAATATGGAGTGTGTAAGTTCAAATGTGTTATTCCTTACCCACGACATAGGCCGCCGTCTGACTAATCTTGATGAAAAGTATCTTTTTGGATAGTATTTTTGTGATAAATAGAATTATAAGGTTTTACATACAAAATGTCATTTTCTGGTTGTTATTGCTTTAACTTCAAAATTATTATCACCATTTCAGCGGAAAAATATCCGATGATACAGCTTTTTATTAGTACTTCACCGTCTTTTATTTCCACATTAAAAATAAATCCAGGAATAGTATGTACAGATATTATTAAACCTACTTATTAGATATAACGAGTATAATATTTACTCCACTATCATAAGTCGAGAAGTTCCTTGAACCTTTTTGATATAGAAATAGGTAAATGTTATTTATCCAAAATAGTTAGGAATGCAGTGCTTTTTCATTAACTGGTGATAGAAGTTATAATATGCCTTTAATGCAGAAGCATGTTCAACATTCACGAAGTCGCCTTCCATTCACTGAGGAATTGAATGACTTGGAATTTATAAATTTCTTGAAGTGTATGTACCTTTCATAAAATATAAAGATATTAACATAAAGGGCATTTCTTGATGTATATGGAAATAATTGTAATAAGCCAACTAATCTTTATCTAACTAAAATACCATAAAGTACATACATATAGGCTGATCCAGACTTAGAATTTTTAATAATAGCCTAAAGAATTTCCATTTTTGCTATTTTTGCTGACTGTCTTATGTTTAATCACCCAATACATATCGTTATTTGTTCCAAGATCATTAAGATTAAAAAAGAAATTTAAAAGCCGATTAGACTTAAATACCATGGAATGATTTTGATTCTTAGGTTCTAATATCCCAAGTAATAGCACACTTTAATAGCATTTCTTAAGTTAAACATAAATTACTATAAGCATCCAAGTACAAAATTCCAAGAAATTTACTAAAACTTGTCGGATACGCTCAATATTATCCTTATTTACTGCATCCTTTGAACGACCTCTTCGAAGATCATTTTTCACAGAAGCTGACTGATTCTATTTCAACACAAGTTGATATACCGTTGTTCTTGTGGGTTTAGATATTCTTGTTTCAAACCTTCAAATAGCTTTCGGCTATTAAGCTAACAATAATTGAAGTAAATAAGTACTGCCCTTGTTTTTAAACAAATATTTAGTTGCAGTTTCAACTTTGAAACTTGCGAGAAAATTGAAAACTCCTCAAAGAAATAACAAAATACGTTTTTAGAGTTTATTTTACGAATTGGAGAATGTCAGAGAAATATTATGAGAAACTAACCTATAATTAACGCCATGACCTTCCCTACAAACTTAAATCTCTAGTTATGTACTAATTTGATAGATGAGAGGATTGAACTCGTAAAATTGTCGTTGCGAGTGTTAATTGAAGGTTGAATCAAATTAGTTGGTTAACGTAACCACATTTTTATCTGCACTTGAGGAAACAAATTCTAATAAATTAAATAAATAATAAAAATACAAAAAATATTTCATGTAATGACAGAATTTTATGTAATTACAGAAACTCGGCGTTAATACCGACAGATAATGTAAACATCGTCAAACGCACAAGATTTCATAACGAGCCTGAATTTGGTTGTAAGTGAATCCGTCGTTTGATGAAAAGTCAGCTTTTAGTGCAACCTCACATCAGCGAATATTAATGTGAAAATACTTCATTTTAATATTGCACGTTCCATTATTCCGAGACATTAGAACAAAAAGGGATCAATTAAATTTTAATACTGCAGGACTTTGGAAATTTTATTTTACTCGAAGATAGTGCATCCTATGAATAAAGCATAATAGCACTTTTTGTCTCTAAGGTATCCCTAAATTACAAAAACAAAGAAGTGCTTTTGTTTTCAGTAGCGTAACATACATTTTTTAAACAGTCGTGTCCGCTCCATCTTACACCTCTGCATATCCATCACGAAATTCTGTGTGAAGAATTCTGCTTTAATATCTCACTTTGTTCTTGAAATATTAATGAAACAAGTAATTTTAAATAAAACTTTAGGATCTAAGTCTATATAAGAAAATAACCCGAATTTTAGTTAAGGAATATTTCCGTTCATTTGCGATGAAAGTACACGTTATAATTGTCTTATAGCCATCATCAGACAGAGTGCAACGTCCCTACCGCGTCAGCAAAGGAGTCCAAAGAAACCTTCGATGTAGGTTATTTCTAGATCCAGATTCTGTTGTTGCAATTCATAAGCAAAAAGGATAAAACAAAACTTTAGTTTTTGCAATAGAATGTTAGCGATGATAAAAAGTGGACAAGCTGATACTCGTAGGAATATTATATTTATAAAAGCAATTTTAAGTTCTTGAAATCAAAAATGGCACATCAATATTATGAAGTGCAATTGCACTCGTGGAATTCTTTCAGGACTTCCAGGTTTCAAATCATTAGTTTATAATGTCTTGGTGAAGATTTTCTTGATACTCAGTTTAATGATAATACTACTAATCGCGCTAACTTAAGGCAATTTTTCTAAATAACTTATTTTGTAAAAAAAAGAAATTTTAAAATTCAGAATACAATTCTACAAACAGAAAAAATAAGAAGACTAAACGGTCACAGGTGTAGTTCCTTCATTTCCATCAGAGTTTTTTCGCTTAGTCCCTTGATACATTTCTGATCTATAGAAGCCACTACTGCATAGTAGTTTGTACAGCTCTGCGAATTTCGAAGAATTTTCCGTGACTCCAAATTTAAAAGTGGGAATTTCGAAAGTTTGTATACTTATCACGTTGTGAGTCGGAAAGGTTCTGGTATGACGATGCAAGACAAAGTTGAAATCTTGAAACCATAACATGGTAAGTAAGCAAGATTGCTCTTAGATATTTAAATGCCTTTTTGATTCTTTTAAAAAGGGATTTTAAGTAATCTGCTTTCAATCATATAGCATACTTACTTGGTCCTGATCTACTACCAAATATGAAGATAAAAAATGTCTTGTATGTGTGCAATAGAGAAAAAGAAAGTTTTAGATTCCTTTTGATAACTCTTCGGCCTATATAGAAGTGAGATTGTTGGTTTTGTGGCCTGAATGCGGCTGCAGACCCTGGAGTAGTAGATGGGGATTGTAGCAATACTAAGCAGTCAAAGTGGCTCTGTTGGCGGCTGGCGTCCTTGATGGTAATAATGTTGAATGAAGGGGGCTAATCAGTGGAAAAAATACGTTGTTGGTAATTGGAATGAAATTTGATACACAACTGTTGTTGTATACCATTGAAGGCCGGGTTGTTGTTTGTTAGGTGCCTACGTATTGCCGAAATGTGACTCAAAGGTCGTATGTTGGAGCTCGCTACAGGGGCAAAGCATATGATGATAATGATGACGGATGCAGAAGATAAAGCTGAACAATGTATTGAAAAGGAAAAGCTGTAGTACTCAAAATAAGTGTTCTTGGTTTTTGGCATACAAATGGAAGCGGCAGAAAAAGACTTCGGAATCGACAAACATACAGCACAATAGTACACGAGTGAGGAAGGAAGGAAAAACCGAGCCCGGGAAGCGTAGGGTGACCCAGGTAATAAGAATTGCCGACGGGAGAATGAGAATTGGAAGAAACCATTACCGACGACATGTGAACCTACCGGACACCACGCGAAACAGAATAAAGCTATGTTTTTGAAGATGTTTGAAAAAGCTCTTTCGAGGTAATTAGCAGTAGATAAACAGGAAGATGATTACTTCAAAATTCTATGTATGTATGTATGATGTAGCAATTTTTTCGATTTATTTTTACTTCTTACTTACTTAATACAAGAACAGTGTTTATGTAATAATTGCACAACTTTACCAATCGACAATAAAATTTAAATTATCTCTAAAAAACTTTATGTAGCGATTGCTATTACATTTTCCTACGTTGGAAAAACGAAATGAACTTAAAGATTAACTGGGTTTAAATTGTACAAGACATTTTAAATATACTCATACTGCGATATATCTTTTTTCTTGCGTCCGTATCGAGCATCTTTCTTTGGTCTAAATGATATATAAGACGAATATAAAAATATTTCCCGGAGATTTGATCTGAAATTAACCTTTTAATTCGTTTGACATCTGATTTTCTTATTATCAAGAAGTAAATATTATTGTTTTAAAAAGAAGATTGAGAAGCTTGTTTGTACTAACCGGAGAAAGGTCCAATTCGTTCATGATTAGGTTTATTAATTAAACCAATGGAAAATCGTCTATTGCATAAGTTACCTAATAGGATCTCAACCACAACATTTAATGCTCTTATGGTAAACGAGTTACAGTTTTGTTAACGAGCTTTGAACAAGGCTATGTGAAATTATAATTGCCCTTATAAGCTCCAATATCGTTAATAGTTCAAAGACGATCCATTTATTAAATGAGTGGTAAGGTAAGGATTGCATTATCTAATTACAGGATCTGTGAAACTACCTATGTATATTGCAAAGATATTTTATTTATGCAAGTTTTAAAAAAAAACCTTAAAACAAAAATGTACAAAAATCATGCAACACATAACCAATGCTCTTGTAAATTCAAGGAATATTTTGTTTTAAAAATTCTTTTCAAAATTAAATAATCTTCAAGCATTAAACACCATAAAATTAAAAAACAATAAAGGAGTCAGCAAGTTACAAACTGGCATCTCTTAAATTTGAAAAGAATATAGAAAATTCAATTTCTAAGCTAAAACATTTCTTATTGACATTTAACTGAGTCGTAATAATTGAGAAAAAATATTTTTTCTATATACATAGCAGATGTAACAGTAGCAAATTCATTACAATATTTCCCACGTTTGCTTAAAATGCATTCGTAAAACACATTCTAAGTTATTTCAATTTTGTTTAAAATAACAAACTTTGTAATAAATTTAGAATTTAAAAAGGTTTTTTACGAAATTCCGACTTAAAAGAATGTTAACAAAATATAAGACCACGAAACACACAGACGAAACCACTCACATTAAAGGGAAGAAAAACAAACGTAAAATGAGTGAAATAGGGTGGCAATAAACAACAGAATTTAACGAAACACCTGAAATAAAATAAAAAATTTACAAAGGAGAAACTTTTCGAAGAAAAGAGAGATAGATACCTTCCTAGCAGTTTTTCTTTATGTAGCTGTTTAATAGAAAGAAGTCTTCTGTTTTAGGACTTCTGGTTAATTAATTAAATAGCAAAATCGAGTTTTACAACTTTTAATAAAAATAGGAAAATAAGAGTTTCTTTGCAGCTACTTAAATATTTGAAATTGAGTAAAAGAAAGAAAACTAAGAAACTTCGTATTTATGAACTTAGCTAAGCTTTACTTAAAATTATGTTTTGACGATATTGAATTAATGTTTTTGTTTCTTTATAGATCTTCCTAAATTAGTTTCAGATTATCGTTAATTTTGATCTTTTTTATAATTTGGTTTGTTTTAGTTTTTACATATGAACCTTTGTATCTCATTTAATCTTGTCGGACTTGTTATTCACAATCAGTTGAACTGAATTAGTCGTATAAGAAAACTTACTACATTAAAACCTAGAAATTAATTTGGAATTTAGTTGAAATATTTTCTTGTTAAACAAAATTCGTTTCAATTCATCAGAAATAGAAAATTTAAATAGCACTATATAATCGAGAGAGCAAAATATACCTAGAGACAACGAAATTTCCAAACTTGAAGGGTTAATAAGTTTTTACCTTTGCTGAACCAATTGTAAGTTACTTTAAAAGGGAGTCTAGTACAGGATTCCGTTTAGGTTCAATCGGGCCCTCAATCGAAGCATCTAAAGCTTTTACACAACAACTGCGTCAGATACTGTGTGGCTCACTTTAACGAATCTACTAGTCCGGTTTCCTGTAGCTTGTTTACATTCAACTAGTTGTTACCAAGCTATTCAATTTGGTTTGTCAAGTCAATTTTAAGCTATCCTGAAGCGAACTCTTAATTTTCATTTGGAAACGTATCGCTCATTTTTTCCATTTATTGTTTAAACAGAACTGAAGGCACAAGTGTTAAGAGCATATCTTATATCAGTAACGAAATAAAAAAACATATGTTGATATAATCTTATTTACTCAAAATTACCTCCCCTATCACTAGTTTTGATTTGATACTCATCGTTCGTATTTTACAATTTGACTACCCAAACTAAATTAGTCTAATCAGTTATCTGTTTTAGAATTTGTTTCTGTTGATAAATTCACCTGTACAGGAGCAAAACCCTTTTTTAGTAGATGATAACACAAAACAGAAATTTTGGAAAAAGTTATAAATTGACAAAGTTGCCTCAATAACAAACATGTGCCTGGAAAAGATACAGGGAGGAACGTTTAATTCGGAATTTCTTATTTTCACAATATCTCGCAATATGAAGCTTAACCCCTATTAGAATTAAGGAGTTTAACATTGTTTGATGAAACGAACGGTTCGCTTACTATTTTGAGGTCTACTTTCCGATTCTGCGTATTTTGCCGCTTAGAATCCAAATTTGCAATAACATACAGGGGTTTTCATTTACAATTGGAATTCATCTCCCTTATAGTTTTTACACCATCGGAAAGAGGAGGTCAAAATTAGTAAGCGAATCGTTCGTTTCATCAAAAAATCTCAAATCCCTTAATTTTAATAGGGGTATACGGGTGGTCTGAGACACCCAGTATATGTTTATTAGGACTTTTTTTGCTTGTTTTTAACCGAAGAACACTCCTGTAACGTATTATGTAATTAAGGTGGGACACCCTGTATAGATTTCTGTCATTATAGAAACTTACCCTTGATTTAGCCAAGCTTTTCTTCTTCTGACTTATCTGCTATATTTGATTTTTTCTATGGAAAAACAGCTCTAGGTAGGACCTGCTGAAATGCGGGAAAAAATAACGGGCAAAGCTGCTAGAGTCTTTTGGGTGCAAATTTTGATAAAAAAAGTCTTTTCCAGAAGATGATTTGGTAGTTATACACGACGATAGTAATACCATAAAGTGCTGATAAAGAAGCTGCAAGAATAAACCAAATAAACAAGATCCAACAATATCTTAGGTATTACTATCGAACTCGGAACAGTCATGAGCATTTATTAGATCTGCCTCTTCTTTATCTCGTAGTTAAGTGGGCGGTGGTAGGCGGAACATGTAAGCTTAAAAGTAATCCCGCAGACTGAAATACACGGAAAGGGATGAGCTAGATAAATACCCTACGCGTAAGTCAGTATGGTATCAGATAGGTTAATAATCTTTGCTATTTTCTTTCAATCAGAAGCAGATTGGGAAAGCCCAGTGGAGTTGTAACTGCCAGGCCGCGCTAAGGCTATTATAAATTTGGATATTATGCTGAATTCCTTTTTCGGAATAAACAATATTGGTGTTGATAACTTAGTAAAGAGGCATCAGGAAATCAGGAAATCAGGAAGCCGAATGCCTTTCAAAACAGTGGAAGAAACGGTCTTTTATAAAATCGAATCTAGCACCTATAATTGCAGATAAAGTAACAAATTAGGAAATTAAAGCATTGCTTGGACAGTGGTACAAAGAAAATCGGGAAAAGATTTCGAAGCAGAGACAGTCCAAGATTTTCTTAGATAACCTAATCAGAATCAGTAAGCAGACATAATATAGGAGAAGACTTTATATAAAGAAGGCAAATATGCCACTGATGAATATCGAGAAGCCAAACCTATAATGATTTGATGAAAGATGAAATACTGAAAATCACTAGAGACTTCTATCAGAAACTGTACAGTTCTCAAGTAGAAGCACAAAGAGAAATCGGAAAAGGTCCTAGAATAGTAAGGGTCAGAAGATTAGTAAATGTCATTAATAACAAGCCAAAGCAACGGTCAAGCTACATAACTATAGCGACAGCTTTCCGATCGGTAGAGAAATTAGACAGGGAAATTGTTTACTTTGGACTAGCAAATAAAGGAATTAATATTAATGGAGAAAGACTTAATCACTTAAGATTTGCCGATGACGTCGTTTTTGCTTGCAGAAGAAACATCAAAATAGATAGGTCTGAAAGACAATGAGCTCAGAAGATCTACATGTAATAATCAACGAAGCACCCATACAAAACGTTAAGGATTTTCTATACCTGGGACAAATGGTTACACTAGGAAAAGACAGCAAGGAGGTAGAAATTGAAAGAAGAAGGCGTATAGCGTGGGTAGCTTTTGGTAAACTTGCTAATATCTTAAAAAACAAAAAACCCCTAAAGCTTAAGAAGCAAAGTATTTGACCAATGTGTCTTCCCGGTCATGACATACGAAGCATAAACTTCGATCCTTACAAAACAAACAATGGCAAAATTAGAAGTAACCCAGAGTGCAATAGAAAGATCGATGATAGGCATTTCACAAAGAGACAAAAAGAAAAATCGGTGGATTAGACAGAAAATAAAAGTAGCCCATATAACAAAACGAATAACCTACTTAAAATGGAATTATGCAGGACATGTGGCATGGATAACAGATGAAACGTCAGAATTCTTCGATGGAGACCATGGACAGGAAAAAGAAAATAACACGTTAGTATTATGACATCAAGAAGGTTGCAGGTCTGCCATGGATAAGCGTAGCAAAAGAGATAGACAGAGAGTAGAACCTAAGGAAGGTCTATGCTCGATACTGAAGAAACTAAATTTGACTCAAAGAGAAAGATGACGGATGAAGCCAGAATGCGCATCTCTCTAATTACTTTATTGTTTATTTTGACACTCGGTTTTGTTGCCTGTTTTAAAAGCATTGATCATTGCTAACCAGATAATGTATTTCTGAAAGTTATAATGTAAGATCTAAAAATAATAATCTAAGGTATTCCTCTGTTACGTCATTTGTATTTTTCATTAGAAGAGTTTTATTGGTGAATTTTATTTCTTGAGTATCTTGTCATTCTAGAGCCACAATCCCACTTACATTTTCTCTGGCGATTACTTCTTTCTAATTTAGGGTTAATGAGTATTTTGCAACACTAAATCAAAGTTCCTGCAGAAATTGTCTTGGTTTAATTATCATTCGTTATTTATCAGAATGGAATTTGCTCATCTATGTATAAACCATGAGTTGCTCAAAGTTTGAGCACTTTGTGAGGTACTAACCTTCTCCAAAGAATTGGTGTTTCATCAATGGCACACTCTTTGTTGGACGCCTCCCTTTTGATACATGTCGTTTCTATCTATTCATAGTGTACAAACTCAAGCTGAACGCATGTAGAACGCCAGTTACTGAATTGATATTATGGCAAAGTTTTGGTGTTTTTTAAGACATTAATTTGTGATCCTCTAATTTTGATATTTGGCCTATTAAGGAACTTTAAAATTTTGATTCTGCTTGTTCTTTTCTTCAAGATTCTCCTTTTCTTGCAGGTCTAAAAGCAACTGTTTGATGTTTCAAAGTGCTTTATCATCTAGTTCTCTATCTGGTGAATTTAGCAGCACATGATTTCATTATGCATCCTTAGAGAATCATCAGGATTGAAATCTACAAATTCTTCTTCTGAATCATTACATGTTTAGTGAATTTTTGACAATTCGTTCAGTGAGATACTCTCGTTCAGGCACAAATACTGCAATTAAACAACTTATTTGGACTTACACTTTTCAGGGCTCAAAACGTTATAGTATTGTTTCTTACAAAACAACAAATAGTGTCTCAACTGTTTGCTAAAAGATATTGTTAGGCGAATTTCAAATCTTTGCGTATAATTAAAAAACAGAACAAGTTTGCTAAATTTCATTTTCACTTAGGAAATTAGTAAAGACGGTGCAAATTCCATCGCTCTACCTCTACTAATAAACGATGAATACGTCTAAAATGGGACACACTGTACATTTGTAACATTAAGTTTTAAAGTAACACTAGATAGAATTTAGTGAAGAGGAAAGTGACTTGAGACTCTCACAATCAATGTTCTATCCTTGCTCAGTTAGTAGGATAAGTAAATTTTACCGTTTTGGGAATTCTTGAATGAAGGGTTTTGTTAGTGTATTTGATTTAACTTAACAAGGATAGGAACTGGAGTGAAAGTGAAATTATTTGAAACATCAATTGTTCTAGCTTCATGCTATTGGACTGCGTATCGACTTGAGTTACTTTCTAGTTTGGTCAGTACCTTATGATTTTATGTTTCTACAAAAGTCAATTCTTTGCTTTGACCCTTTAAAGCTGTACCGTTGATTTAAGAACGTTCCAATCCTAGTAGATTGCAGTAGTTTTTATCGTCATGGAAAGGTTTTAATAGCTTGGTAACAGAAAAACAAAAATGAAGACAAGCTTAAGTTTATTTTTTCTTTTAAAGCATGACATATATGTACATATAACTGTTAATCTCCAACACGTTTTTAATTATGTTCAAATCCCTAGGAATTAATCTAGAAAACCACATTACTGAAATTAAAACTGTCTACTATCAATTTAACGAAATCTTTTTAAAAGGATTACTAGACTTGATTGTGTACAATAATATTACACACTATCCATACTGCAATTGCGCTCACGTACACTTCTACGGAGTAGTTGTTTATGAGTTAACAGCCCGCAAGATCGTAGAACGTGTACGGAATTATTACAAATTTTAGTTCTCGTTGTTTCAAATTATGGAGTGCAGTGTCTTGCACTGATTATGTCTGTTTTAGAATCAAATAAGTTTCAATTAAGAAAGCTTCTGATAGCAGCAGCTAACAAATAGAAAACTGCGTCATATGTATGTATAAAATGCTACCAAATTAAATTTGAGAAGAATAAAAGAAATCTTTTTAAGTAGTTCCGACTTTTTTATAATTCTGTGGAAGAGGAAAACTTTATAGGTCCTTAAAAGTTTGTCAGTAGCACAATAAAGCTTGCTTTTACGTTCTTACACAAAGTGATGTAGGTATACACACGCCTGCAGTGAAAAGGGCTTTTCAAAATGATTCCGTTAGCAAGAATTTAAGGGTAACAACATAATGCTTGTCAAAACTAAAGGATGTAATTTAAACAAATATTTTCGATTTGTGTGCATTAGAGAATTGGTGAAAAACCGATATCGATTCCAAAAAAATATATATACAAAACCTCCCATTATTGGGTTTACAAAAAGCTTGTTGCATGAAAAAGAGATTAGTGATAAAAAAATCTCTGTATATTTTGACAGCTTTTGCCAATCATGACACCCTATTATATAGAAGGTCAGACTATCATTGCTAATATTAGCATGTTGTATTCGCAGCAAACACAGTAACTCGTTCTTCTGCATCAATGTGTAATTTATCCCGACAGTGCTATATGACTGGTATTTAGAGCTGATAATATATTAATCGATAATGTCATGTATAGCTGGCACCAATACATGTACGTCGATACAGGCGAGGCATTCATCGCGGTTGTTTTGGTCAGTCAGAATCTCATTACCACTATACGCCACTTGTATTAACGACTATTTCATATTTCTAGTGGACTTCAAGTTTTATAGAATCAAATTGGCAATCACAATCTCTATTTATAGCGTTTTCAAATACGATCCTACCAGCGGAAAATGCACTTTAAACTTTTTTGCTCGATTGTAATAGCAAAGCTTTCTATTCCTTTTTTCACTTATTAGAAAAGGCAGGTTTGCAAGTTCAATCGATTTCAATTGCTTACGCCTTAAAAATGGATACATTATTAGAATTGTCAACAAACTATTAGAATTTCCTTCAGAAAATTTAATGGAACTCTTAAACGAGCTTTCTTGTTAATGTTTTGTTCACATATATAAATACACGGAAACTACACCGAGAAATAAATTTTGTAAACAATCTTCTACGAAAATTACTAGCTTTTATTTATTTTTCTCTAGAAAGGATATCGAATAAGAACACTTGGCAAGAATTTTGCTCTGTGGATATTTCTAACCAAATACAAAAAGGAACAACCCGTAATAAAACGTTGTTGATGTTGTGATAGCTTCTACAAATCCTTAACATTTATTGGTTACGTATTTAGGTATCTTTTGGATTAATTATAAAGGACAGTTAATATAAGCTGTCTCTTATTGGACCTTATTTAATTTCTTTTTAATTTAAAGAAAAATTTGGAGAGATAATCAAAAGTGTGTAAAAAACAACCTGTCACACTGCAATAATGACAAATAATCTTGACAATGATGAAAGGTTCAAACTTTAAATTTGCCGAATTTAGTTGAACCAAAAAATCATAGTAGGCTCTTAAAATAATTGACCCGATTAAAGATTTCAGATTTAGAAGAAATACTCTTTTGCTGCATAAAGCTTGAATTACGAAGATCAGTAGGCAGTTGCAGTGGATATCAAATATTCACGAATATATCAAGCGTATCTAATTGAAAAGGTCTTACAAAGCAGGCTACAACAACTCAAGCAGAAGTAAATACTTAAAACTAGTTTGCTAACTGGACGATTAGGTATTGCTATCATAATAACCATCAAAACCATGATTAAAATTTTGAAAACAAAATAGACAATTTATTTACTACACACTTGAATTTACTTATTATTTCAGCCATAATTACTTTATCCGATAAATACCTCTATCTGATGTTTGCATTGTAAGAGTATTTTAATTTACTCAAGCTAAAAGCGCTTGTAATTATGTGCTTGAACACAGTAAGTTCAAAATTTCCAGTAGTATACATAAGAATGTTATCATTGGTTGGTATATAAGGCAGGTGACAATTCTATTCAATATGCTTGCTTTAACATAAGCAGGATAATATACAAGTTAATTAATTTCACGAAGAATCAATTATACAAGGTGTTAAAAAACTTTCAATAAAAATCCATTTTAAAACTGAACAAAGTCTAAATGGGAAATAAGCAAACTTTGGCAGTTATATGAAAAAAAAAACAAAAATTCGATTTCAGTGTTGACATATTCATTCTAACAAAAATGGCTATATTTTTGAAACGAATGAAAATGCCAAGTTTTTGTTTTAACAATTGTTGTTAGTCATGTAAAGAACTATTTTTTTAAATTTAGGAAAATTACAATAGACCAGAAGAATTTCAAATTTTTTTTCTCATTTCTTCTTTAAATCCAGAAACAAAAAGATAATGGTAGAATAATTTTGCAATTTACTTAGGGGAAAGAGGGGTAGCCCCGGCCAATTCTTTTATCTTGAAATTATAACTATAACTATACTTAACAATAGAAATGCAATGAAACTATATATGTATTTACGTAAAAACTTGTCAAACCTGTAGAAAAATATATCAAATCACAAGCAAAGCTGTTTCAAATATTGTCTTAATTTTGGTCTCTTTATAAAGCGGTGGGTAGCTCCGGCCACTACAATATTTAAGGACCAAATCGTTTTTTTTTTGGCGACACATACATCACAGTTGTAGTACAAGTCGGATGGATTTATTTCTACGCATGCCTCGCGTGCCCAGTCTTGACATATATTGCACTGAATCCAATCCTCATCGAATGTTTCACCACAAGTTATACATTCTGTTGCCCGATTTTGAGAATATGATTCAGGTGCAACCCTTTTCGCTTTCACTTAAGTTTCCATGTTTTTCTTGACCTTAGCCAAATGTATAGGGGCTTGAGCCTTCTTTATTAACTCGTTTTTGTAAGGTGATGATGTCAAAATCTCGCTTTTGTGAGTTCTTCTTTTTCTTGCAAGCAGTCTTTTGTTTGAGGCATCTGGAAGAGGCGACAAAATTTTGAGGGCATCATTAACTTTTTTAACGTCAACGCTCGTGCTTGCCACAGCTTCTTGAAAGGTAGTTGACGTCACAGGTAGAATGCTAGTTGATGCTTCTGGTTCGTCTTCAGGTACTACTGCAGGAATAGGGACCTGGATTGTTGACTTGTGAGATCTATATTCAGCCGGAGTATCAGTCAACGCAGATCCCAAAAAGTCTAGGTCTAAAAAAACGTCTCGATTGAAGGGCTGAATACCCATGCAGCGGAAGCCATTGTTCGCTATCTCTAATCTAGCAGCTTTGGTAAATACTATATTTGCAAGTCCAGTAACGAGCACCAGGATTTTGACGCATCTATGATGTACTTGCTGATCCATAAGCCTGCTTAAAAAGCTTGAAAAACACTCGGTCAAGTGGCTGAAGTTTATCCGTCGTGTGAGGCGGTGTGCTCAGCATGTGAACGTGATTATCTCGAGCATATTCAATAACATTCAGCTCTTTGTAGCTATTGTGTCCATCTAATATCAGTAGAACATGGCGAGCTTCAGAAGAATGGACATGCTCCTTAAAATGCTGTAGCCACCGAAGGAATGTCTCCGCATTCATCCAGCCGCTTTCACAAGCAACACCAATGCTTTCTGGTGGTGCACCACTCATAAGTCGGCCATTCTTATCCATCTTTTTTCTTGGGAAAATGAACATTGGTGGCACAAAGTGACCTGATGCGCTCATAGAAATCATGACAGTGATGTTACGACCCCGTTCTGCTGAAGTGAGCTTCCCAACCTGATTTTTACCTTACGCTGACAGTACCTTATCATTTTTATGGACAGTGCAGAGTCCTGTTTCATCAGCATTGTATATTTGAGAAGCTTGGAAAATAAATTGTTCATATAGTTTGATGAAAAAGTAATAAAACCGATCAACTTGAGGTTTATTGTTATTATTATTATAGCACGAACCAAGCTTTTTGCTTCAGGAGTTCTTAGTACCACATCTGGATTTTTTTTCTTGAAGTCACAGAAAAAGTCTTTTTCAGCTCTGCGCTTGTCTTTGTTAAATCTGTGAGGAAGTATAATTTTTTTCTGCCAAATCAAAGGCAAGGTGTAAAAACTCAGTTTTTGTCAATGGCATGAGACGGTTATCCAGATTAATAACATGCTCATAGAGTTGCCTTTCAAATTCAGGTGTAAACGTTTGTTGAAAACGTCCTAATTTTGTCTTCAGAGTAATCTGATGACCTTGTTTTATAGCTTTGATTCGATCCTGCAGAGAAGTACGTGGAACCTGGTATCGATCTGCGGCAGCTCTCTCAGAAAATGTTCTGTCAAGAACGTCTTGAATTGCTTTTTTCATATTTTCTTCACTCCAGCTTGCTCGATATGTACTTCTACCTTTAAGTTTAGGCATTGTAACACTCACCTGCAACAAACAATAAAATAAATCCTGATTAAACCTTTAAAGTTAAACAGTCAAATACAAATAGTCCTCCGCACAGGTGGCCGGGGCTACTCGACGCGACTTTTTTGAAAACCATTATTTTGTTTCCAAAACAGATTATGATTTGTACCTATAGACAGAAATGCATAAAATACAATAGTTTTGCAATATGTAAACAAGATAAAATATACAAAATATACTTACGTTTTTGAAATAAATACACTTTCCGAAATAATTGTTGTCGCGTGACCCTAGTTCACCAAACTTAATATGCACTAGATCACGTCCGAACACGACACCAGATAATGTTCAATTGTCTGCGTATGTTAAATGTCGCCGAAACGTGCACGGTAATCACAAAACTTTTAAAATAAAAACGAGCAAAGTACGATTTTTTGCAATGGCCGAGGCTACCGCCGGCCGGGACTACCCTCCTTTCCCCTACGAATTTTCATGCTGATCAGTAAGCTACTCCATTAACTGACAGCCATATTGAGAACGTAGCTCTAGGACAATACCAACGTTGCAGAAAAATATCAGTTTTTACATCATCATCTTTAAAGAAAACAGAGAACCCAAATGAAATTTTTACAATTTGATCAAGATCAAGAAGAAAATTTTAAGATTAAGAGGTCAGTATAATGTAATGTCTGATAAAGTGCATGAAAGCTATAAGACTGCTTTCTCTTTTAGTGTTGTTTACCTAATGACAATGAGTTTGCAATGTCTAGTTTTCTCAAAGGATTCTTCTTCAAAACTGTCAAATAATGCCTTGCATGTTCCGATCAAGCTTATTGGTTCTTTTATTTTTGTAGGCACAATTGCCTCAAATTTTTTATTTTGCATAGATATTGTCAAATAACTAATTGCACTACTTTATCCCGCTAGATGCCACTGTTTCAAAGCTAGTTTTTTGAATTTAACATAGTTCTGAAAAGATTACTTATGAACTGCATTTAGGATAGACGCTATAGCGTCTCAAAAAGTTTGAAGTTTTAAAAATCTTAAAGTTTGAGCCTTTGTACGACGTTTCAATGAAAACTATTCATTCTAAATTATTTTTTCCTTGGTCAGTATTGAGGGAAATTCAAAGATTCTGACACATATCAACTTCCTTTTTTCTGAGAATTTCAAATGGGCAAGTATGGTTGTGTGATATCTCAATGGAAAACTTTGTTAACTCCTAGATCAATTTCGACGGTTCTTGGATTGTGATTATCTTTTCCCCGACAAAAAGAAGGGACAAGGCAGAAAAACTCAATACCCAAAATCAAGGAATTTGTTTTAAGTTAGGCAAAGCTGAGTTTGGTTTTGTTTTTACTTTTAGGTACAGGTCTTTGTATGATATCAAAACATCACGTACAAAAAAAGAATTTTTCTTACTTCCAGCGGCTGCTCCACAGGGACTTCCAAATTTGAACTAAATAAATTCATAACAAAAGAACTAAAAGAGTTAAAAAGAATGAGATTCTTAGGATTTCCTAGAACATATAACCTTTGATAAAAAATTGCAGATTGAAAACCACTACTTAGTACCATAATACTTGTCTAAATTCTTCTGTTGTTTCTCCCCAGCTCCCTTAAGATGAGAAACAAAGCATTTTGTCCCGCATCTCTGAAATGCAAAATCGCATCGTCATCATGAAAATAATTCATCAGCGAAACTTTGTAAATTGATAACAAATATATTGGTATCTTCAGGTTTGAAAGTTGGTAATTATATTTTTCGATTAAAGTTTGATAAGTCTATAAGTCGAGCACACGACTTCTAAAATAATAAGTACAATATGAAGAAAAGGTATCTAGAGGAAATACATTGTCATTGAACTACTCATATGAAAAATAATAATAATAATAATAAATTAGAGCGTTAAAAAAATTCAAGAAAACTAGAATACCTACTTCGAATAACAATTTTTCCAGGTTAGCAGTTTGCATTTTAAAGCGTTGCGTGTACGATGGGTCGCCTATCTATCGCATTTGCTGCTTTGTAAAATTTTATTATTCCTGAATTTAATTACAACGAAGTTATAATTTGATAATTAGTATGCTGTAAAAATTCTTAAATAATATGAGATAACAATGAACACAGCTTTTAATGTAGATTTTCTTATGTAACAGGAAACATCGATTTTTCACTCTGATTATTCATAAGGTTCGTGTTAAAACATATTTTAATAATAATTAGAATTAAAAAAACAGCCCTTGCTTTTTCATAAAGGTGAATTTAAGTAATTAGAAGTTTTTATTACGTGTATATTTGCCAAGCCTATTATGAAGAAGACGCAGGATAATTTATAATCCGAAATACGCTATTTCATTTGAAATTAAAATCAAAGTACCTTTTATTTTAATTCTAAAAGAATTAATATTTTTTTTGTCTTATTTTAAATCATCTCCTATTATAATTCTTAAATTTAAATTAAGCAAAAAGTCCACCACGATTTCTTAATGCATACTTCATTGTCACAAGGGAAACACCCTATTGTATTTTACTTTTTACATCTTACAAAAATATCAAGGTAAAACTTCGATACAAAAGCAGTTCTGTGTAGCCTAATTGCATTTTACCCCTACAGGTGATAAACGAATTTCGCAATTTCGCTTAAATGTCAACGTAAAAGACCCAAACGGCGTTTATGTGTAATTTTCGTCTTACCAAATATTTGCCAGATAATGTTAAAATTCTCTTCAAAGGTTATGGTAAATGATGTTAATCTATGACAAATATAGAATGACGAGAGCTTTGATGAAACTAGAAACGTTGATAGATTAAATTTCTCCGATATTAGTAGTTTCTAGTTGTAATATGAATATTAATCTCAACATATATTAAAGATAATATTATCCTATAAGCAAAGCGTTATGAATTCATTAATGCTAGAGTAACTATTTAGAACTTTCAAACTCTATTATATGCTAATGCAGTACGGCAAAAAACTTGATTACAATGAAAATAAAAATTTTATCCTTAAAACGAAGCTACAGTATTAAGTAAAATAATTATCCTTTAATAAATTACAGGATATTAACATATTGAGAATTTAAAAAATATAAAAGTAGCCTATAAATTATGGAGAGATTGCTTCATACTGTTAAGTATGCTCAATACGTATGTACGTTCATACCGTGTGTCCCATGGGAAACGGAACATACACTTTTCTCTGTGTAAGAAAATTTAAATTGGTAACTGACAAGACTGCAATACGCTAACCAATCAATCTACATAAACATACATAATCATTAATTTAAAATGTATTCGTCTTCTCTCTTTTTTTAACATGTCTTTATTTTAATCCTCACACTCTACTAATGTCCAAAGTTTTTATTAGCTAAATTAGTAGAGAAATGACATTTTATGTTCTTCTATATGCAAATTCCAAAAGCAATCAGAACTATATTTCAATTTGGTACCTCTAGATATGTAGAATAAGATACACATAAAAATAAAAAAAGTTTTTCAACTTAAGGTACCTTTTTATAGATTGCATCACAAATACAGCACAATGGTATCCAAATGAATATTTGGATGTATAGCCCACTTTCTAACCCCATTTCCTATTGCATTACATCTATAGTTTATCCACACCGCTGAAATGGAGGAGTTAAAAAAATTATTTAATGTTTGTACTGTTCATTTTTTTTTGTTTGCGCCTTAATACCGTATTTGGAAATTACTCCATCCATCATATCTATATTGGTATTGTACAGTTCTACTACTGCTGGTTTTTCAATATTGATATATTCTTGGTCTGCCTTTGACTAACGTTTACATGTATCTGAAGGTTCAAAGTCACATTCAGAGAAAGCCAAGTTTTCCACAATTTGACAATTGCCATTGTACTGTCTGATATGGTCCGTTGATCGTGACTTCCCCTATCACTCTGCTTTAGCTTGTAACATTTACTTCCTTCTCATTAGTTTTTATTAAATAAAATAGTTTGTGTTGCTTACTCTTCAGTTCCCTTTAGAAAGCTTCCAGCTAATAAAAATCATTTTTATATGAATATATGCTGTGAAGACAGAGGCCTTATCTATTAAATGGATGTAAAGTACCTGTATATGAATACTGAACAAGCCATAAGTAACGTTTCTGAAAGTTTACAAGCCACACGTCCACCGATATCAAATTTTTGAGGAATCGGGAGAAATGTTGAAATGTATGTACCTTTTCCTATATACATAATATCTGTTCGTCAATACGTCCAGTATTTTGCAGGCAGGCTACCATTGGAGCTACCTCCCAAAACTTATTGTTTGATCTTTTTTCATCAGGAACAAAATCATAATATATGATACGTAAGACCCAAAGAGGCTAAGCATAGCATAATCAGTGTTATTCATCTGATTGCATGGTACTTCTAAATTGTAAACTTCATATGTAGTTTTTGTACAAAAATTAATCAAAATCTAAAATATTCGTAAAAAATTGGTTCAAAAGACAGATTCCAGGATTTTTCCATAGAACCCACAACGACCTTTTTCTAATTGTATTACCATTAAGTCTATACATAAACAAATGGTTGTATGTTTTCGCGATGAAAGCTAAGAAACGGATTTTTTTTGATCTAATACTATAGGTATTATGCCCAATAGATGACTGAAAATTTGGTACTAATTTAGTTTTTTATTTCTGCTTTGAAAAATTTGCTTTTAACTTGGCTTCTTTAGATTAAGCATTGTCTCTACAACAAATGAGATGAACTAACTTTTTATAGATTGATATTTTGAATACTTTCCTTTTGCAACTAATTTTGCTCTAGATATTAGATTCAAAGTTAGTAGAAGTATGGATATCTATGCAAGCTGACTTATATGTCACCAACTATTTCGATTTCTAAAAATTTTTCACGCATTATTATAGCAGAGAAACTGCAGGCCCACAAGGGTATTATTAATATCAAATGAAAGCAGATTCTTTCTTGAACACCCTGTATAACAGGACTATTTACTTAGAATTACAGTGGGGAAAAATTGATAATATTGAATCTGGTAAGTTTATACTAGCATAATACTATCTTGATGCTCGCTTTATGTGTTGAACCCTGTATATTCTCTTTAAGTGTTATTTAAATAGAAAAAGAGAAAACTTCCAGCAATACGTAATTCTAACAAATTTTAAAATGTTTATTTTTGTCAACAAACTAATAAATTAGCGCATAAAAATTATCAAATTTTTAAAATACTACGTAAATACGTTCGTGATAAGCCGGGATTTTGTTTTTAAATCCTCCATTAATTATAAAACGATATTAGCGATTATTAAATGTCATGTATTAACAGAATTATGAAACATTGGCAATATTAATCAAGTTATAAAACATTACATACCTAATACAGAGGGAACTTATTTGCATAAAATAGCAAACGTAGTTAATATTGCAAAGGAAAACGTAATAGCAAGCTCAATATTAGAGAGCAAAGTAAATGAATCTTAAATTATGCATAATTATATGGCTGTAGAGTACATTTAGGTTAGAAAATATAATAATTTTAATAAAACCGGTTGTTGTATAGTTCTCTAATAGTTAAACGTTAATAAGTGATTAATTAATTAAACAATCTCACACATTAACGTTTTTTAATTTTCTACTTTTTGCAATCATCTAATTGGAATGAAAAAACGATTATAATTTCTTTATAAAAAACTTACCAGTCTTCTAAATACTGCTAATCATAACACAAATTCTTCGAAGTAGAATCATTTTTACGTATTACAACTATACAGAGTGTCTCACTAAATCGAATACCTTTACAATTCCGTTATTTATAAAGTTAAGATAAAAATTTAAAAACAGTTGCGTGCTAATTACTATGCGTCTTTTAATATTTCTTTTTGTTATGATTACTATTTTTTGAGATAATATTTGTTTTATGAAAATTAATAATAATTAAACAAAATGGCTGGTCTAATGTCTCTTCAATTTTTTGTGCTTGGAAAATAAAACCTCTGTTAATTCAGTCCTTTTTATACTACACACTTGAGGGTAAGTTTGGCTTTTTTATTTTAAACAGTTAACTGTACTCTGTGCCGTTTCAAGTACTCCGACTCTTGAATTAGGTTTCGCTTTTCGGGTTTTGGAAAAACTGAGGCTACCTATAGACAAGTCTCAATTCCGATTGCATATGTGACTCCATATCGTTCTCTTTATTTGCACCACTTTTCAGTAAATCTTGATCGATAGAAAGATTTTCAACGCATAGTAGGAAAACTTTTTGTAGTTTCGCACAAAAAACTTTTTGGATAGTTATCCCTCCGTCGTTTTAACTCAGCTTTCGTCACTCTCCTATTTCTATCCAGCTCCCACAGGACCTTGACTTGAACCGCGTTGATGTTGCCTTCTACACTCGGTATTCCTGAAGTTCGATGACCGTCCTCGGTCGTCTCTGGAACTCCTTCGCTAACAGCTGTTCCTTGCGTATTCTGTAATAGCATGACGTAATTTCCCAATCTTTTTGATATTTTTCTTCGCCGCCATTCTTGTTGTTCTGGTATCAAATCTTCTTGTTGTTTTGTCTCTTTTTCTTTCTTCTTCATTAATATCTTCTTCGTCATGCGTTCTATACAACTTCATTTGCAAACACTCTTTTACCCTCTGAACGGATTTAGCGACCTGATATGTATAACTTGATAATACCGCCGTAATTATTAACAGTTCTCAATATTCTGATATTGCAGTTTCGTAGACTTTCGGTGTACACAGGAGCTTGCTCCATAAATACTATTTTTCCATTTTTGTACTAGTTTCCTATCGTTTTGCTTGTTCGGGCTCAGCTTGCAAAAAATAAAAATAATGAGAAAGTTTTTAAGTTTCGCAAAGTCTGAAGAGGTTTCTTTCAAGTAAACACAGAAAACGTCGACGAAAAATGTAACGCGACGGCAACAGAACAATCGTTCTGAATGACTTGCTAGACTTTTCAACATTTTTTTTGATAAAACGTAACTTCACAATATTGTACAATAATTGTGCAAAACGAATGACAACAAACATAACGACAACCTTTGAACGTGAACGAATACAAACGATGATAGTCAAGAAAACGAGCAATTGCTCAAGGACTACGGGCAAACGGTACAGGAAATGACGGAACGCTACCAAGGCGAGGTTATCAAAAAACATTCCGTTCTCTAATGAGGAAGGTTACGGAGATGTTGCTATGGAGTGTGTAGAAAACACTGAAAATGAAGACCTGCTTCATTACTGGTTTAACCCAATAGAACTAGAAATCGCACCTTACCAAAGCCACAACGCGTAGTACAAAACAATACGCAACACACAGAGACTTCATCTACAATAACAACCACATCGAAGGACGCTAACTTAACAACCAAGATATCGACCGAAGAGAAATGAACCAAAATGAAACGAACGTGAACAGCCCAAATGTTCCAACTCCAATTTTCAAGAAACCTGAAACCTAATAAGACGGCAACTGTGAATACGGCGGGGGACACAAAGGCAATGAAATAGCTTAGAAACGTGTTCATCACAACACAAGATAACCGGAATGATAAATGGAGAAAACAGACAACATTATATTTCCAAACTTCACTTGAAAAGTGAAAAGTGCAAACTCGATTTATACGCGGGCAAATGTTGAACTTTGGATTGTGGACGCGACCGTGCAATCAGATAATTATTAAATTATTAGTTAAATATTATTACTAAATAATTAAAATCAGAGATAATCTTATTTTCAGAATGGAATGTTTAAGCAACTTGACGATTTGTGTAAACAAAAATCAAATCTCGGAAGACGCAACACTAGAATCAAACGTCAGTTTTCTGCAAGCGTGATGTAACAATAGTTGAGTTAACTGGTTAGTTTTGCACGTGGACAAGAAATTTGCTTTGAACTAACAGCAAACACAAATGGGAACGTAATAAAACGAGTTACTGACTTTGGTGAATAATTGTCGCAATTGTTTTGCTGTCAGTTTGCAAAATTGGGACAATAAATCTAATTGAGATGGACATCGTCGGCGATGACAAACCGGTTAGTAGTGCGCCCATTCGGCAAAGTTTAAAGAAAGGTGAGCTCGCAGAGAAGATAGTCCAAGAATGGCGAGATTTGGGCATCGTACGTGACACCAACTCTTCGTACGCATCACCAGTACTTCTAGTTTATGTTTCAAAAAGCAAGGAGAGCCAATGTGGTAATGGATTATCGAAATTTGAACCGGTACACAAACAAAAACACTTTTCCAATCTCAAATGTGGAGGGGGTTTTTGAAAGACTCGGTGGATCTGAAGTATGGACGTTGGACCTCATGAGATTTGAACATTGTATGGTTCATAGAAGTCATGTCTGGAGAAAGAATTTCCAAAGTTATATCAAAAGTGACACTTCTTCACACCGTTTCAAGTCGCATAGCACAATTAACAAATGTCTATCTTAGAAACCTTAGAAACAAAGAAGGTTATAACTATATAAAAAACACATACCCACAAAAGCACCTGATATAAATTCAATAAATCTTTTTGGATTTTGCTATTGAGGCAAAAACTATAGATGGCCTCTGGAAAGTATTAATATAACAATGGTCAACTGCAACGCAGCAAAAGTGTTCTGAAGTGTTCAAATCTTAGAAAAGAAGATACCGTGCAGTTTCTAGTGGTGAACTGAACATACGAAACAAACAAAAGCATGTACTTGAGAATATTTCAATAAAATATAACTGACAATGAGTCATAATTAAGTGTCCATCTTTTGTAATTGTAGACTTTTAGTAAGTATATTTTCTTATTATTCCATAATACAGACTTAAACTATTAAAAATATAATGTGACATAACAGAAGCATTAACATAGAATAAATGTGCACGTTCGTGTAATCACATTCGTCGCGTCAACTTCACTCAACTCTCTTCACTCTCCCGTTTCTGCCCGGCTCCCACAGAACCTTGACCGAAAGTTTCGTAAACGTTGTCTTTTGCACTTTCTTATTTAAAAAATACGAAAGAAGTGTATGTTCTCGATCCCAAATATACTACTAATGCAGGGTTTCTTAGTGCAGATTCTCTTAATAGGTACTTTACATGCTATGGTTTCCAGATGAACGCTACCAACATTTAAAAACTTGGGTAATTCCAAAAGATTAATCCGTCGGGATGACTTTCTAGAATATGTAAACAGAAATTTTTTTTATTGTGTGATCATATGATCAATTTGAAACTACTTTATCTATATCACGTCAGCTCCCTACACCATAGATGACACCATCCGACTTCTATCAAATACGCTACAACTGAAGATAATTACATTTCTTGTTAAGAACTCCGCCTTCTTTGAAGGATGGATAATAAATGATTTAATACAATGCTTTTCAACCAATTTTGTTGTCAGATGATAGTTAATGTAGTGTGAAGCTTACTACTAGTACTTTGATACTGAGAATATAATTGAGAAACCATAGACAGTATAGCAATAGATTCCGCTGTAGCGATGTAGCTGTGTGTTTGGATTATAAATATTTTGTTGTAGTTCTGTTTGAAACCACAACCTCTATCTAATTTGAAATTTGCTTTACTATATACTACACCTAAGCAGATATACTTTGCTTGAAATCCCAACGAGAAGGCCGAAAATGGTAGAAAACTAAAAGCCACGTTTTTTTTTAAACCAGATCTCATGTCAATATTAGACCATGCAAAAATCAAAACTCGATAAGAATCACAAACACGGTGGGTTTTTAAATAGGAGTTGAAGGGTGAAAGAAAAGATTGAACTTGGAAGTTTATAATGATTAGCTGAGATTTTTCCAAAAATTGAAAATAAATGTTTTTTATGGTTTTGATGAACAATATGGAACAAATAAATTGGTTTTGAAGTATTTTCCAGCGTGCCAATCTTGGAAACTATTTAAACGTCGTACAAAAGTAATTCAAAACCTAAAAGGTTATGTCCGTAGAATCCATTTTTACTTTAGTTAAATCTAATTGAGTGATAATGAAATACCTAAAAAGATTTTCTAATATTCTACGGTTTTTGACGTAGATTTCTAACAGTTTGCCAAATTTGTCATACAACATTTCTAATATTGTATTATCATAATTATTACAGCCGATTCTAAAGAATTAGAGACGCTATGCCATGAAAAACGGAATTTCTTCTATTTAATTATTAAAGAAGTGCAGATCTGCACTGTAAATCTTCTACATAACTTTTCAGCATTAATATAGTAAATTCCAGACAGAAGCTAGGGAAACAATAAAAAGAGTGTATATCATTTCAGGAATGTATGTACTGCATATTTTGTTACTTTAGTAGTTAATTTTTCATTTATTCATTTTTCTTAATGTCGAGGTTGAAAATTCCCCAAGAATTTTATTAATTTACGTGAATGGTGATTTTTCTTTTTTTTTATTCCTTTGTGTTGTAATGACTTTTTGCATTTAGAGTGAACTAATTTCTGATTTGCTTTACAAGCGCTTCATGGTAATTAGCGATTGACATGTTAATAGAAAACAGAACGGTCGGATAAACATCTTTCATGGATTTTATTTCAACTACAATCATTATTTATTCGTTTAAATTCATAATTGCACAGCCATCTTCGACCATTATCACTAAAATAGGAATCATATTATTGCAGTAACAATTTATTTTCTTTTCTTTATTATGTCATGTGTTTTTGTTATTTCACTAAAATTATGAAAGATTGTGGCACTGAAATAATCTTTTGCAAATTTATTTCAAATAGCTGAAATTCACTTGCCAAAATTGCAAATTTTATGTATAAAATTTGTAAATGAACGAAACGTAAATCCTTTGTGAAGAAAATACGTAGAATCTGTAGTCCCATTAATATTTTAAGAATTTAAATAATGAAATTTCAGGAAGTAAAGCTTAGACGATAAATATATTTTACTTATTTGGCTTTAATTTAATTTAAATGTTTTGCTTCGAGTTATTTGGTTTAATAATTTCATTATTTATTTTCTTATACAGATGGGATGTATTCAGACAAGAGACGTAATGAAAAAGTTTAAAGCTTCAATTTTCCCTAACCATAAATGTATTTATACCGACGCATTTATTAATAATCTAAAATTTCTAGTACTTACTCAAAAGAAAAATTTAAGTAAAATTAGAAAAATTTCTCACTTAGTTATTAGTTCTGTAAGAATCTTAGCGCCTTCATTAATTAATCCCCTTTGTCGTTACCAACTCAGGCTTTTAACAAACCTCAGAATTACATCACTTCAGGTACTTTTAATATCTTTTAGCTTGTTATTGCCTTGAGATTTGAGTAAGGTAAACTGTAATGTAATTATCTCAACTCTTCTTTCGCGGTAATTGTTTTAGTACCCTGCAACGATTGAAATAACCCTTAATTCACTTTTTTAGTAAGAAATTTATTTCTCCTTTCCTAGGAATGCAATATCAGTATTGCATGTGTTTCTTAAAAAAATCCAAACAAAATTTTAATAAAGCTCACTTTTTTATATTTAATCACAATAGTACTTTTTACATTTCAATGTAAAAATTTAATACAAAACAGACTTTTAGATGCTTTTCCAGTTTCAGGTGTGGGTTTGATAACAGTGGTCCTATGAGCAAAGAACTCCAAGAAATTATGTTTCAGGATAATAAAATCTTTTTAGAGATTTAATTAGTGCAATATTCCAATGCTTCCAAAAGCCTTCTCGGTAAACTAAAACTTATTCTTCGTTCAATTGTAGAGAAACTCGATGAATAGGAAAAATTATTAACCACCACATAAAAAAAGTTTACTAGATATATACTATTCACATGTGTATTGATATCGATCAATTCAATTGTTCAGTTGGCCGAGTTGGGCTAGGCTGACTTTGCTATTTTGTGAGAATATACATACATACAGCGTGTCTCCTCTAACGTTCTGTACTCGATTATTTGAGAACTATTAAGAATATCAAAATGAAATTGAAAAATCCTTTGTAATTTGATTTTCAGATTACAAAATTAATATAAGAATGTTTTTGAGAGCATTAATCCAAACCAGAGACGGCGTCATCTTTATTGCATCAATCGACACTTCCTGTAGGTTTCAACAAAAGAGCATCAACGTACCTTAGGTATAAAAGTCAGAATAGGAATAATCTATAGTTCAAAATGGTAAAGGATCCCTACTTTAATAGACCTGGATATCTGTGGGAATTTTGTTAAGGTGGGGCAAAATCTAAAAATATTGAGTAATAAATCTATAAATAATAATTATTTCACCGGCCCAACTAGGTATGATTCAAGGCCCGTGCCTTCAGCTGACTTAACAGAAGAAAAACTTCAACCATGTAGATTTTAAAAACAAATGCAGAAATTTAATAATCAAGATAGACCTTTTCTTTTTTTTTTCTATTTATGATAGAAGAAGAATACAAGAAGAGTCAGTAAGACTACAATGTTGTAAAGACGTTTTTCTGTGAAATATACTTCAACGCAAAATTAAGGAATCATAAAAATATGCTTGTTATCCTTTATATTACTGATAATATCATTGTTGAATTGCGGTATAGCTCACTGGGCAGAACGTTCTCCAGTATGTTAATATACACTTTACTGCGTCTATTGCTAAATTTAGCAGGACACTTACTCTAATTTGATGCAACGTCTTCAAGATGGTATCGTCTCTGAGTACAGTTCTAGTGATTAGTTTAGGTCATTCTTTAACAAATGGGCAGTGGCAAGTTATCATTTCTAGTCTTAATAGTCAGATAATGGTCTTTGCGCGGTATATAGCCTTTTTTTAAGCAAAGGCGTCACTTTTGCTTCATCTATTTCTTAAAAGACCTTTTTTGAATATTGCCTACCATTTTATTTGATTTGTCAATGACAGATTGTCTACAACAACACAATAGATAAATTATGACTGCTAAGAATCTTCCCATTTCTGTTGTGCTTTGTATCAAATGTATAGATGGTACGAATCCTGCATATTTATTGTACTGAAATATTACCACAATATTCTCAGTAATAAAAGGAAATAACGTTATTACATCTTGATGCCTTAATTTTGCCCTAAAGTGTAGTATACAGTGTGTAATCAAAGTAACACATAAATCCATCTGTGGCTTTATTTTTACCTTTTTAGAAAAATGCTTAAAGAAGTCATTTTTATTTTTTTTCAGAAACATTGTAAGCAAAAAAGATTTGTTCCAAATCTCAAGATGACGACGGGACGCCATTTTGAAAAAAATTTTTTGCCTTCAAGAATGAAGGTTTTTTTTACTCAATGACAGTGTGCAGTAAATACGAAAATGGCAACAAGTTATACAATGTCGGACAAATTTCAATAAATAAACCCTGCAGTAAAAATTGTCCTTGCTCAGATTAAATATAGACTCATCCATAAGTGTTACATATAATTTAAAAACTTCTAAACAGATATGATTTCAAATCTCAAATTTCTTACCCCTTTTGTGGACGTCAATGTTACCAAAGGTTGGGACTGAACTAATCTAGAAACATGATTACAAAGGGCGTTTGAGTTTTATTTTGATATATTCACTAGTTTCTGAATTATTGAGTGTAGTGTTCATCTTTTTGTTCTAATTTCCTTATTATCTATTTTGGACCTATGGTATCTGAATACTTTTTTTATTAGAAAGTACGCAGATTGCTAATTGGAGCAATACAGATAGGATGTTTTATTCAACAAATGACAGACCTGATATTCTACAAAATGATCTAATATTAGTTTTGCACACCCGAAACCAAATTACAAAGAACTTCTGAATCACATTTTGATATCTACAATAGTTCCTAATAATCGAGAGTAGAACATTAAATAAAGCAGAGATACCATCAGTTCTAATTCCATTACTTTCAGTTTTAGACCTAGCGTACCTAATATCATTTTCTTTATTTTTCTTATTAGAGCAATAAAAACGTAATGGTACCATTTAACAGATAAAAATCGACATCGGTTTCGGTTGGGCTGGTTGTTTTAATATTATTTTAATATCTAATATTGGTTTTGCATTCTAAAAACCAAATTATAGGAATTTTTCAAATTTTAAATTAGTTTTAAACCAAAGGTTAACTGGGAAATATTCCGTGTTTGTTTTGTTCTAATTCCGTTACCATCAATGTTAGAGTAGCTGTGCTTTTAATACTTTTTAATTAAGAATTGCATGAGATGTCGATTGAAGTAATAAAAAGGTAGTTATTCCATTTAACAAATGAAAATGGACGCACTTCCAATTTGATGGATGTTCTCAAAACTGTTCTAATATTGGTTTTGTAGTCTAAAGACCAAATTGTGTAAAAGTTTTTAATTTTACAGTGATATCTTTAGTAGCTCTTAAATAATAGGGTATAGAAGGTTAAATGGGACAGATTTCATTCCTGCTTTGTTCTAATTCCGTTATAATCGGTTTTAGACCAGTGGTATCTTCCTTTTCTATTAAGAATAAGAGAAATAAGAGATTGTAATTCTACTTACCGAAGGAGAATCTACGTCGTTTCCAGTATAGTTGTATGTTCTAAAAAATGTTCTAAAATTTGATTCACAATCTAAAGATCGAATAATCAAATTTTCTTCTCATATTTTAGTAGCTCTTAAATAATCACGTGTAGAATGTTAAATGGAATCGAATAAATCGGTTCTTATTTTGTTCTAAAACCTTTATAATCAATTTTAGAACAATGATACCTTACTTTTCTATTACGAATTCTAAAGGATATCTATTGAAAAAATAAAAATATAAACGTATACAATTGTTGCTGATGCGGCGGGATGTTTTAGAAAAATGTTCCAAATACCGATTTCTTAATTTGGGGATCTAATTATAGAGTATTCTCAAATTTTGATATCTTTAGCAGCGTCCAAATAAGTGAATGTAAAACCTTAAATGGGACAGATTCTGTTTTTATTTTGTTCTAATTCCGTTATAATTAATTTTAGACCAGTGATATCTTTCTTTTCTGTTAAGAATTATAAGGGATATCAATTGAAGCAATAACAGATTGTGATTCTACTTACCAAATAAAAGTCTATGTCGATTCCAGATGTTCTAAAAAATGTTGTAACATTTAGTTCGTAATCTAGTGATCGAATTCTTAAATTTTATTCCTATATTTCAATAGTATATAAATAATCGAGTATATAACGTTAAGTGGAATAAATCCGGTTTTCGTTTTGTTTTAATTCCATTATAATCAATTTCAGGCCAGTGATACCTTACTCTTCTGTTAGGAATTGTAAAGAATGTCAATTGGAGAAATAAAGATATACTGATTCTACTTACCAAATAAAAGTCGATGTCGTTTCTGGTATGGCTGGATGTTCTAGAAAAATGTTCTAATATTGGGTTTGTAATCTAAAGGTCGATTTATAGAGAATCCTGTAAACTTTATTCTGATATGTTTAGTAACCTCTTACTAATCGAGTTGAGAATGCTAATGGGACATATTCTGTTTTTCCATTCTAATTTCTTAATTAACAGTTTTAAACCAGTGCAGTGGTGGTACTTTCATACTTTTTTTTATTAAGAAATGCATGAAATGGTTGCAGAAATAAATGGGTAGCAATGTTCTAATATTGGTTGTGTAATCTAGATAACTAGATAACAAAGGATTTTTAAATTTGATTCTGATACTTCTAATTGTTACCGAATAACCAAGTGAAGAACATTTATGATTATGGACACCAAATGAAAAACTCTCCATGTAAAGGAATTGACGCTTTTTGCTGTTATTGACATGTTCAGAAGTAATATATGTCAGGGTGATATAGCTTCAAGGTTCATTTCAAGCATACTATGAACGTCTTTTAAAAGAAAATTTGAAGCAAAATTGAATGACCTTATAAATGATTAGGGTACTGTTTAAGATAAAAAAGCTGATACAACTTCCGGTAGTACCTACCTAAAGTGCAAAAATATAAACAAGGTAATTTCAAAATTTTAACAGACTCTTCATATTTTCTTGATAACCAACATTTCACGATATGCAGAGCTTTTAAGTTATCAGAAACTGCGTCATATTTTTTCCTGATTCTATGCAGTTCAATTGATTTTCTTATTTGGTTCTCTAAGCAAGACTAAATTTAAAAATATTTAAAGTACAAGAGCATTACGTAATTTAACATTTATCATAACAAAAGTAGAAAAATTTTAATTTAAGATTACTAAATGTAAACAAAAACTTCATGTTTAATCACTCGGTATACTCCACCATTTCCATAAATTACAGAATTCGTTATTTGTAATACTTTTCCGGGTAGAGTTGTACAAAAAGGTTACCGCGTTCTTCATTTTGTAAAGGAAATTACTGCTGAACGCTTGCTCTGGTAATGAACCATGGTGTATACTTGTTAGTTTTATTGTAAAGTTATTTATTTATTCTCCGAAAACAAGGGTTTTTGTTTATGCTACATTCAAACGTCGTTAATATCTGAAACAACTTTTTGTGTTTTATGAGAATTCCGGAGTAATCTGTGTTGTTAGTACTTAATGTTTACATTTGCAAAAATAAATTATTTAAAACTTAATTAAATGAAGAAGTTAAAACACAAACAATTTAATTATTTTGCAATAAATGAATAATGAGGATAACGATTTTAACGGCAACTGAGATATTTAAGGGTTAGCAAACGCTGCAAGTTAATTACGTGGTGTGATATTGACGACTAACGCAGACTGTTTATTTTCAGGAGAACTTCCGGCAGCGGTACATCACGGAAATACAGCTTCCTCGAGCGGCCCATCCGTCGTTTTTTTTGCTGGTGATTGCGTTTTGGGCTTCTACCCGCTTAAGGTGACAACAGCAAGTGTTCGATATGATCGCTCCAACACAAAACATCTTGAATTTGCTTTCGTAAAAGAAGGAGCTGCGGTAGATTAGATCACTGTATTTCAATAATGATATCATATCAAGACGAGGAAAGCTCAGCAGCAAATGGACCAAGTTGCCAAGACTGCAGTTATCTTTTATGCGCCATTCTGCGGCGTATTATAGGTGTACGCTGCTAGCAATCGACGGCATTATGAACCTGCGGGCTCACCCTCAAATTACAAAACTTAAATATATTCATATACATAATACGCGTCGACCATGCGTCGCCCTATTGCACAGCTCGGTTTTTAAATTAAAACGTATTCTGGTCGTTTTCCGTAAATTTCCTCGGAAATCGTGGAAGTTTTTTGTTTTCGTTTGTTCGCTCGGGTAGATAAGCTAAGGGAATTAACAGTGAGACCACTAAACATGGCGTTGTGGCCGGTAAATGCTCTTATCCGTGCATTTTACCAGAATTTCTCCCCAAGATGTGCTCAGTTTTTTGGTCGTGTGTTAAACAAAGGTGTAATGAAACATCTGTGGTGGTAAATATATGTACGGCTACAAATTTTAACAAAGCATATCCGCTTTTGTCAAGATTCGCAAAAACCATCGTGCGTTCACAGGTACTGCTCGTCAAGTGCAGTCTTGGACACATAATTACAGTGTGCTGCCAGAGTTATATAATTAATAATGTGCGACCATAGAGTATTAGTTAAATTATATCTAAATTTGTGTAACCAGGAATCCCAGCGCCCTCGGCGTTTGTTACTGAATACTTATATACATGAATGAAAATAAAAATCAAACTATTGACAAATTACTCAACAACAAATAATGTGATATAGTTAAATTAATAATGTACTATTTAAATACATAAATACACTGCAGTAGCATTATACTCGTATATTTTAAGCACAACATGGACATAACAAGAGCATTGAAGCAATTATTAATTTACGCTTTGGTTCCTAGTTACTAAGTCCTTTCGAAGTTCCTTAACAGGGGGGAGCGAGTGGAAAGTTGCTGTATTGTGTCACAGGGTAGATCGCATGTTACCGTACGACTCGTGAAAGTTCAACACGTTGTAACCATAATTTTTCGAAAAGGCTTTGTAACGTTATGTTAAACGGGGGGCTCTAACTTTATGTTAATCTGTGGCGCGTTCGCGTAATTTTGAAAAGGTGACAAAACAATTTGCATGTTCTCAAAATATGAGGTAACAAATTTCATTAAAGGAGGGCTGCTGTTTACATCGCGTCATTTAAATTGAATAAGATCGAGCAACACACAGACCTATCCGATAAATTTCATTACCTTACTTCACACTTTGCGAAATTCTCAAAAGCGACGCTCGGTAATTATAATTCAATTATGGCTATAATTCTGAGGAGCGATTTTACGTGAAGAGGAGCCCCTAATTAGCTGTAAATACTCATAGATCTGTACGTATTGTATATACATAAGATATATCTGAATAATTAAAACGACACGCGTGGGTGTTGCTTTTTTTCGGTTAAATATGTAATCCACCTGACGCCGCTGTCAATAGGGCTTGAGAGCTTTCCCGTGTTCACCAAGTGAAACTGCCGGCGATTAGAGCTGACCCTCTATTACTTTTAATTGCATGCCTAAAATATGCTCATACATGAATTCATTTCTGCGGTCTTTGTAATTAGTCAAACATCTATACAAACGATAAATTAGAACACGTGGGTAGGAAAAGACGGCCCCGGGGAAATATAACACGAATGAGGAAGCGTGATGACCAAACCACAACAAAGGAAATATATAACTCGGAATTCCAAGTAACCCCGGCCGTATAGTTAATAACATTCTGTTAGTGGTTACGTTAAAATCAGTTTTATCGTTTGTGGTCAGATATTTGTACTGCATATACGAAGATATTAATTGCGATGGTCGGTAGAGTCGAGAGGAAAAGCCGACAGAAAAGGCATAACCCACCGACGTTGTACCTAATTCGATATATATAATATTTTATATTATCAGATTAATTAAACGAAAAAATTATATATTAAGGCTATTTTTTAAAACTATTATAACTGCATTCGCATTTAGACTATATATACATACATATATAATATATCAAGGGTTTCTTACACCTGTTACTTACAGAAATATCTTTAAGATACCTAAATTAAAATGCATATACCTTCTACGTAAACCTAAACGTTATAATTTAAGAATTAAAGTTTTCTGATACATGGTGTTGATGGTTTTCGACGAACGAAAGCCCTCATTACCGATCTCCGTGCAACTCTGCTGCGGAGGAAAACCAATTAAGTAAAGGAAAATCCAATTTAGGGCCTTTACCTACAGAATGACCGCGGTGCCGCGTAGTTGCACGGACTTCGGTAACTTTTATGGCAAGCTGTAAATAAACACATGTTCTGTACATGCCATGACCACTTCTGCACATGAACAGCCGCTACTTTCGCGACTCGGTGATGAATGTCAGGCTAAATGGCGCGTGCCCTGATCCAACAGCTGCTGTGGAAGGTTTGGCTTTGATCAATTCACCACCAACAACAGTATTTTAGGTATAATATTAGTTATACCCTGAATTCCGATTCATATATCATTTCCATGCATGCAATAGTTTCACGATTAATTATACCTATTCACAATGTTGCGTCATATAATCCACGGTTAAACCCTCATTTCTCCATTCGGTTCTTAACAAATCGCATATTTTCACGCCGAAGAAGTCGACAGTATACAGCTGTGTCAAACTGCGCCCGCAGATCTCTGGATTGACTCTATCTGTTAGCCGTCTACCAAGGATCTCGTGCCTATCCTTCACTCGTTAGATAAATAGCGTAGGGGTAACGGATAACCCCCTATAGTCTCTGCTTTAAAGAACGCATTTACCTAATAACATTTTTGGAGATAAGAAACGGAATGTATGTGAAGCTGTTTAACGGCATCGACCATACTCCATCCACGAAAGCGGACTTCAAAATGATTTATTTTGAACTATAGCTTGTGCTAACTAGAAAACAAACTGTACGAGGTGGTGTAATGTTGCGGCGAGGTGATATCCACATTTAAAAACTTAATATTTGGTGCTTGAGTGCTTTCGTAATATTGTACTCGAATAAAAGGGAAATAAATTTAGAAAATGTAAATATAAAATATTTTTAATGATTAAAAATATTTTCTGTTAAATATATAGAAGGTGATAAATAACTTGGGATAAGATATTGGAACTAAAAAGGAAATAATAAATGATGTGCCTTGAGAAATAAAAAGTAAGATTATTTTTAAAGTTTTTCTTTGCAATTTAAATATTTTTAAAATAGTTGTGTTTTAACGATATAAAAAATAAATAAAAATCAATAAATCTCGGATTTATATGCACACCAAACATCATTAGCACGCATTAATTTGAACGCGAGCAAAACAGGTATTAATGAGACTCTTTAGAGCTATTTACATTTACTTGTTTATTTGGTACGTTTTAAGTAATCTTTGTTTATTACAGTTAAGTGTGGCTTATGAACTAATCTGACAGTAAACAGGAAATGGTTTTTTATCGAGATCCTTTTTCTTACCTTTTAGGAATGTTTAGCTCCAATGTGTTACATTAATAAATATACAGTACAGTTTCGATAATCCGGATTTACAATACATACAGGTTATTAAAGAAAATATTTAAATATCCAGATAAATTCAACAAAATAACAAAAGGGATTTTTATATGGTTTGTATTATACAGACAGGGAAGTCGAGTTAATCGCTGTTCGAGGCTGCGCTGTATAATAGTGACAAATTTAGTTTGTTACACATCAAAATTACAGCAGAATTTGCAATTAATTTTTGCTTGCTTGCACAGTTTTTTTATGTACTTGTTTGTTATGTATTTCGTTTTTTAAATTAAGAAGTAGCTGTCTAAATAGCAAACAATTATTCAACTAAACTTGAAAAAACTGTACTGTAAAAAATAAAAATGGAATATAGATGTTTCAGACCTCACAGTAGCAACATAATGGGAGAATAGAGACATTGGTTTAGAGAAATCAAGAAATGTTAGAAAGTCTTGTACAGAATACTTTCCAAGGAATACTTTAGTATAGTAATACTCATGTTGCGTGATTTCTTTTAAGAAGCACTCTATATACCTTGGTACTTTTTTTGTATTCAATGTATATTTATCCATCTTACTCTAACAAAATTTAATTCTTAGCCTTTAGAAAAATTATTGACATCTAAAGTACATCAACTATTGTATACAGGGTGATAGAGAAACTCCAAACGGAATTTTACCTGACTTCTATAAATTTCTACAGTCACTGCTAATTGCATAGTATGGCATAAGGTGGACAAACTTGGTTCCCGAGGCAGAACAAAATTGTTTAGGCCACTTTTGCCTATCTCAGATTTAAATCTGAGATGGGTGTTATTCAATAATTTGCTATATAACAATTTTCTAAACACAAAGATTGCTTTTAGTAATAAGAAATAATCAGGGCCAATTGGAAAAAAAATCGAGCAAATAACATTTTGTGTTCTTCTACAGCCTTGTATAACAAACTTATAATAGTTATGATTTCAACAATCATTTCTGAAACCTGGAAATTTAATTTTAGTCAACTAAACTGATATTCTTTTATGGAACATATTGTGTAGCCAAAAATAGTTTTGGCAAGCACAAATAATCATTTGGTATAACTCTTTCTATCAACATTTCTTGATGTAGAGATATTAAAAACAAATTGCCTTTATCTTCGATCACAAAAGCAATTGTTTCTACATTTTGCCAAAAAAGCTTCTTTTTAGAAAGACAAGATTATTTATATAAATATCGTTTAAAGCAATACTAATAGTTATGCAGGGTGTCTGAACAATAGTTTTAGTAGGGTGTCGTTATTTGTTGAAATGTTAAAGAGAATGTAGAACGATTTTTTTCTGCATGCTAGAATTATTTTTAACAGTACAGAATAACAAAACAATCCTTTGTTTCTTTTGTCTGCTGATTGCTGGAACACCGTACGTCGTGTTAAATTCTGGATGGTTAAGACATCAATTTTGCGAATCTGCTGATGGATTTGCAACTTTTTCTCATTTTTGCTTTTCCAGACAGTAGCGTGTACTTTCTTACTGAGTAATACCCAGAAATAGCTAGCGATGTTATCTAAAACTTTAATAGCCAACTTTGCTTGTTCTTTAAATCTAACAGTGTCTAGGTCGTCTCTAATATTGTTTGTGTGAGATTTATCATTTCTTTCCATCTTTGAGTTGGAAAGAGTAAAATATCTTTTATGGTCTATTATAATGACTTAAGAAATGTAGCACAAATCACCATGGTACTTTTTCTGGTGTCTTTTAGACATTTTTATCTTTTTGGCAAGGCATCCTAATCTTCTACTGACTGTTACAGTTCTGTCTTTTACAATCTCGATCAGCTTTTGAGCCCTTGCAGCAGACAAGACCTTTTTGGCAAATCAAGACGTGGGATACCTTGCTAACCATTCTCTTATATATTTTGAGTTCTCTAAAAATTTATAATATTTATTGCGTTTGGCCATTTGGACAGTCAAGTAATAATTATCTATCTATAGTCTTCTGCATATCATTCAGGGGTTTTGCCATTTCTTTGTTTAAACTTTGATGTCAATTTTCCCTTTCAGCATTATCATAATTATTATTTGTGTTATTTTTGTTGCGGTCTGAAGTTCGTCCTTTGTGTTTAATAATTGTATTTATTTTTTGTATTTTTTTGCTCTATGTGTATTATTTTTACAAAATTGTTAATTTGCACAATATAGACATTATTATTATTATTATTATTATATACAGAGTGGCCCAAAATGATGACTTTACATCTGTCCTCGACACAAGTGCAAATGCACTGAATTAATTCTTTGTTGTTATTAATATGTTCAACAGCATTCTCAATTAACAACTTTAAGGGTTGACGAGGTTTTCTACAAAACTTTGTCCTACTACTTGCAAATTATATTCAGTCTAGTGCGACCAGACCAGTACGTTGCAAACATTTTCTGCCTCGTCAATTTTCTTTACTAAGTTTCTGAAGATACTGTCTTGTTGAAACAACAGCTTTTCTTCAAAATCTAAAACAACTTGTGCAAAATTCTTATCAGTGATCCACCAGTTTCGACAAAAACACGCGCTGTTCTGTAATAGGCAACGTATACAATTATAAAAGTCAACTATTGACATCTATGGTTCAACAGCGTGACAACAATCGTCTAGATCTAAACTATCTGTATTATCTAAGAATTTAAAATGGCAAATAGAAAACTTGGATATTGAGAAATTGTAGCAAAATTGTATTGGCAGACTGAGTGAATTTTCAGATTCTGTACTTTTTATTGTTATTGATTTAATATTTGGGTCTTTGTTTTTACCATTGTTTCGCTGTGATTTTTCTTGATAGTACTGTATCTTTACCTTCTTTCAAAACCTCTGTAGTTTCTTTTCTAGTTTTTCTTATTCTTTTTCTTTAATTACTAACTTTCTTCAACTTGTTCACTACTCTTGAGGGATTGATCATGATTAGATCAAACTTGTCTTTCTATTAGTTCTTTTGCTACTTCATATTTTCTGTTTATCTTGGATTTTTCACTTTTTTCTTTTGGAACATCAGTTTACATGTTGTTAATTTTCTGGATATCGTGATTTAGGTTTTCTGCTGATACAGCCATATTGTGATTTTGGCTTGTTGTATGAGAGCTATGGAGTAATGTTTATATAGATTGTTTACGGTTAGTGGTGCAACTATACATTTTGGGCGTTAGAAAAACTTTTGCTTCCATAAAAATTCCTGAAGCCGTAGGTCACGTCAATACTCATTTAAGAAAACAAAGGTTTCAACATTGATTACTGAATACTAAATACAAAAGTTTAGAAGAGACATTCAGTGTCTTAAAGAAGAATTTGCGGGAAAACCGTTACAAATTCTTTTGAAAATTTTTACTTTGTATCTCTCATTTAAATATTGTTAGTTCTAATGTTTTGAGTTACCATCTGCAAATAGTTCTTTGGTGTCAATATTCTCCTTTACATCAGGAGTTGTCTTTTTGACTGTAGAGTTATGAGCTTTCTTTCTGGGACCAATTATGATCGTAAATACATTTGCTGATGTTAACTTAGCACATTGTGTTTTCTCTTCTGTTCTTCTTGGTCTCCGATAAGGTAACCAAGTGAAGATTTTGTATTTATCGCGTCTTACTAGCTTAAATTTGATTTTTTTTTTGACTAAGTTGGGACCAACTTTGCAAAATCAAAACTGTTTTAAAAATAAAAATTTCTCACAAGTGACTAAAAATGTTCCAAAATAATACTTTTGTCGTTTTGGATACTTAATGGTAAGAATTGGATTTTTAGAAATAAAGAAAAATTTTTTTATCATAAAAAGCATTTTAATGATAAATAAAAAACTGAATCTTATATTATTTACGTTTCAATATTTTCAAGTTTTATGTAAATAGCAAAACGTTCCAAAGTAAGATGAAAAGGTTCTTATTTAAAATTGCGCAATTTTCCAATAGTACACACAAACATAAGGTGTTTTGCATAAAATTCGAGCTTTAGTTATCTAAAGGCAAATAAGGAACATAAAACAGACAATGAAAGATTACAAAATTGACAATTCCCTTTCGTTTCCCTATAAAAACGAATTCAAATAAGTTGTTTTGAAGTCGATTCTGTTAGAGATGTGTTAGAAAAAAGCAAAGTGACAAATTTGCACAAAAATTTGCCGTTGAAAGCACTACAATGTGGTTGAATGATTTTTATCTGACTGACTCTTTTACACATTTAACAAATTCAATAGGGGCGTTTCGGGAGCTCACGCCTTAATTTGAACTTCGCTCGATATCGTTTTCTCTAAGTTTCCACAGACGAATTCGAAAATATAGAAGCCGCTTTTAAAATAACATAACGTCGCAAAAAACTAATTGATTTTTTCTTTGAATAAGTAAACAAATTCTTGTTATTTATTCTAAAACGAAGATTTAAAAAAACCAAAGTGAACTTGATTATAAATTCAGCTTACAACCTTTCCCTGCTTTAATTAAATAATATTTTTTCAGCGCTTCCCCCTTAAATAATGTGATTCAATAAGTTCGATATTATTCCAAAATATTTGTTTGCTAGAGGCAAGTGAACCGAGAAAAATTAATAAACTGCATGTTTATGTTTCATCTAAAAATAAATCGGAAGGAAATAAGAATCCGGAAAAATTCGAGCACATATGTGTCAAACAGGGAAAAAACTAAATGTGGGGGTTTATTGATCAAAGAATCGGTTTCTTTGAAATAGTAGAGGATAGACCGTTTTTTAAGAGGAAATTGACGACAAGTCTCGAATCTGGAGCATATTTTAAGTTAATTATACGAAATATAATAGCCTACAGTTTAAACCGAATTTATGAAATAGCGAACTCGAGTAGGCCATTCTAAACGAATTACTGTCAAAGACTTTCAAGTAGCTGTCGTCCGTTAGCGGGTACGAACTAATAATGAAAACTCGATTGCGGCACTACACCCTTGTAAAGCACGCTAAATTTAAAGCCTGAATTCTAAATTTAAAGTACTTTAACAAAAGATTCGCGAAAGTAGTTATTTGTTTAACAATTATTAAGTGTAAATAATGTTAACTATATGTTTCACATAATGTGATGACTATATACAATATAATAGATATTGTTTGTTGTTTTATAAATAAAGCGAAGATGTAAGACAACTGTGTTTTACTTGTATTCATAATGTTTTTAATAGAATTATCATCTTAACCCTTTCAATTTTCAATAATTATCCACTAAAACAAGAGATATTAAAGGATCCTCCATTACTTAATATAGTATAAGCAGTAATTACCAATATTTGGGTCTAATCGAGGTTTAATAGAATTATGTCCATTACAACAGCAATATTCACTTTACACTTACGCAAAATTAGAAGATATTGTACCCTCTCGATACCATTACAGATGACCTACTTGACAAGATGGGTTAAAAGCATGATAAATAAAAATACTTGTATTTTATGTAATCGAACTATAACATGCAACTTTTACATTTACCGGGAGCAAGACACATAAAAATCAAACGTTTTCACATATTTTTGTACTTTTTTCTGTAATTTAAATCTTTCAGTTTCGATTTTCTACATATAAGACTATTTGGTTGTTACAAAGAAACGTTTGACCTAAAAACAAACTCATACAAAAACGCAACTATTTGTCAAGTGTTTAATATACATTTCCTCTTTACTTTGTTACTGTCTAAAGTAGATACTATTGGAAAGAAAATGTACAATGTTTATAACAGGAATTTACTGCTGTAAAGTGTCGCTTATTTCAAACTGAGCTTAGGAAAACACTAAGGTAAGTAATAACCAACGTTGGTTAAATATCGATTTATCCAATACAAAAACTAAACATTCTACAAACTGAAAGCACAACTCAAAATATTTACACTTATCAGATGTTTAATCTAAATTATAACTGCATTTTTCTTAGAAATAATGAAAACTTTCCATGGTAAAAAATCAGTATAGTTTGACTTACAAAAATCCTTTAACAGGTTTTATGTTGGTCCTTTCATCTTGTATCTACCTTGAAAGATATCAAATCTAAGTAAGTAAGGTAAGTATGCTTAGGTTACAATGTTTTGTTTGTTTTTAATAATTTTTCTAAGAATGATAGAATTTTGAAACATTTTTCTTTATTTTTCTACATAGTATCCTTTTACTGAAACACATTTTTCCCAAAGTTTTGAAAGTTCAACCTCTTCATCGTTATTGAACCTTTGATCTCCTTCAACAATCCAAACAAGTGGTAGTCACACGGTGACAAATCTGGGCTGTATGTTGAATGTTCTAGCTGTTCCTAACTGTTTTTCTGATCATGAGAAAGAAGTCCACCTTTGAGACTCTGATTTTCCACTATTTCCCGCCCTTCAGAAAAACTTTTGTGCCACTCGTACACGCGGATTTTGGAGAACGTTTTATCCCTGAATTGTGCACGTAAACAAATTAAAATTTCTGAAGGTCTCACTGCTTCTCTCATTAAAAACTATAATACCTCTTGCTCACACATTTCTCTAGTATCGGCTGAATAAGCGTAACATTGATTGTGAGTACGGAAGAGGAGTGGAGAGATCCAGACGAAATTCGTAGAAAAGTAGCTGGGCCATCTAATTAGCTTGCCATGCATATTTTGCTCACAACCATGGCGTTCATAATAAAAAACCATGACTTTATCTACACTGAGCGATTCTTCATAAATTTTTCATTTATGTGGTAAAAAATGGTCTCACTTTCTCAAATGTATTTTTTTTTTATCAATTTATCATTGTCAAACCAGATGAAAATTAGTCATTATGTATTCGAATCTGACATAAAATATATACGCCGTGAATGTATCCACTCAAAACTAAAACAAAAACAATAATTATTTGGTTTCTTCAGAATAAAATTATAGACATCCTCATTCATTATTGAATTGAATAAATAATGGGTGATATGTCACTAAGCTGCTCATTTTTTCCATTCAATTCACATCCTAAACTAGTTTTCTTGATACGTTGATTATGCCATTGCTGACACAACAATATATCATCTTCTACTTTGAATACTTCATTATTACTATGATATAGTTGAAACTCTACTTCAGGAGGAGCTCGCAGTTGAGACGGTGGCAAATTATCTGATGTTGATAGTTGGTAATGATCAAGGCCTTTTTTCTAGGCTTGCTTGAATGAAGTCTGCACACAAAAGAAAGTGTGTATGCAAAATTCCTTACAACTCTAGAATTCATGCCATCTAGTTGGCGCTTGTCACTAGTTTATTTGTCAAAATAAATTTTTTCGAAACATTAGAATTAGATAGTGTATATTACAACCAAACAGCTTTTTAAAAATCTGTGTTTATTGCACCGGGCGATTACCAAAGAGCTAAGTTGACGTTTTCGGAAGTTCAAGGAAAGTCTGAGCGGTCAGAGCTCCACAGATTCTCAATTGGAGACGTAGTCAACGGCTTCCATTCAATGGTCCAGAAAGTCCAGAAACAGTTGGGAATACAAAGTCAATTTGGTTCCATTGTGGGATACTGGATGCATACACAAGCAAGGAAGCTCTATGCAGATTTGATTAGGAATCTTGATCATGTCTTGAGAGACGATGAGAGCTACGTCAACACTGATTTCTTGCAGACTCTTGATCTACAATCATTTAGCAGAAATTTTAATTTCAATTGCAATAGAGAAAGAGGTAGAAATAAGCTACCAAGTTTTTTAGAAAAGTGCCTGGTCACGAAAACCAAAATGTTTACGAACAGAAGTGTCTTTTATACACTTTGGATTTGGCCTCAGCTTATTACAGTAGGAATGTGGTTAAATGCATGAATGACAGCAACTTCAATATTGTTCCGAAGGAGTTCAACCCTCTCAAGTGTCCTGTCTATGCAACAAATGCTATACATAAATACTCAAAAAGTCTAATTTCTTCTAAATTGTACTCTCTGAATTTGAAAGACAGTCAAAAGTGTATGTTATTTTGGTTTCTGACAGTTTGCGTTTGTTGTTTTGCCTATCTAAGGAGCCGGTGATTATGTAAGGGTGTAGGGTCCTCTTTGAATAGAAATAGTCACTGGGGCCGATACAGTTTTTTTTCTAGTAAGCTGTTCCACAAGTAAACAGCACAATTAGTTATTGTTATAAAGTTTTTCCTTTATAACTTTTTACATTTTTCTTTTTCCAGTTTCTTTGCATATCCTCTTAAACCGGTTTGTGCTGATATGGAATGTATTAAGTTCACAGTCGTAATATCTATTTATGACTTTGAAAACCTGAAAGTACTCGTTTGCCTTCTTTCCTTTAATGTTGTTAGCTTAGGCCTTTCTCAATTACCTCAATGTCCTTAACAAAGTATGAGTTTTCAATACATTGGGTGTACTCAAGCTTTGATCTTACAGAAAACTTCTACAATTTCAAGGTTTTTAATATTAAATACATGATGGTGTTAGTCTTTTTCACTATTTTTGATATGTGGGCTTCCCATTTTGAGTCTGCTGACATTACTAAGCCCAGTTCTTTTTGTTGGCGTTAAAATTTCACCATTCAATTGATAGAGTAAGTTTGATTTTTTGTACCAATGTGTAAAACCAGCTTTTTAAGGCATGTAAGTGCTTATGAAGTTTGTCATATTTAATCAGAAATAAATTTTAGTAAAAATAAATACTACTAAATTGTGTAGGCCTACTAGTTACAAATGAGGTTCCTTAAATACTTTACAGTTTTTAATTGAAACTTTTGTTATTTAGTTCTTTAGTTGTCAAAATGTTACTATTTGGAAAAAATTTCCGGGAGTGAATTTTCAGTAAATGGACGGAAACTCCTACAATCTTTACTTTGGCTTTGCCAGATCTTGTTAAACGCACCAACGAACAGTCCAAAATACTTTGGGAAAATCAAAAAAACCGGAACAATTGATAGAGCATTGCGTGACGGCCGATTGATCCGAAATCAAAAATTTGTTGCGGTGCAACAATTTTTTTATTCTTAAATACCCTGTGAATTGCCTTTAATTAAATATATATTTTGTTTGGGCCTTAATATTTAGTTCTCCTATGTCGAATTTTTATTGATTAATTTTGTATTTATTTGTTATTTATTTAAATTTTCTCTTAATATGTATCTTCTTACTTCCTTTGCTCCCGTTATTTTAGTGAATTATCGTACCTCCGTGTAATTAATGACAGCGCATGTGCTACTTTACCAATCCTGTAGCTTAAATCGCCCCTTTTGTTAAAAATCGTGAACGCATGGAAACGTATTTTTGTTCCTCCAGCCGTTGGAATCTCGGGTGAATTAAAATATATTTCAATTTTATTTTGTCTAACCTAGGATCATTTCCATAGGATTGCCTTACCTTATATCGTTTACCGTTACCGTAATTTACGTGCTGAATATCTATCAATTATTTTCTGGTTTGGTGCTTATCGAAAATTCACTAAAACTAAGGTGTGACGACCACCATCTTGTTTTGCTGTTAATACGAAGAGTTTTGAATTAAATCCTTCCATCATAATTCTGGAACCCAAGGAATTTCCTGTTAGGAATTGCTGGTACATCACCCTAACTTATACACTAGACTCAAGGCTATACTTCATTTGCACCAAGGTATATGAAGATAACAAAGGTATTGTTTAAACCCTTAATTATTACATATATCTGGATATCTACTTATTCGTCGCTTAAATTAGAGTTGCATGTTAAAATTTGGTAAACTAATAGAATAAATATCCTAGTAAATGACAAGAGAAATTAAAACCTGCTTTTACAAGACGTTATAATCTTGCATTAGAATTTCATTATAATGTGAGTTATATTAATTATTGTTTTTTATGCTTTACTTACCTTTTTTTTATAAGTTATAATACCAAATAGAAAACAGACATTAATTAAATCTTATTTAACATCATTAGTTAAGATTTTTATGCAATTTATTGCACTCGGACACAGAATCCGATAACGTTTTATTATCGTAACTCAAAATCTCATTACTAATTAATTTTGTCATGAAGATCTTCTAGGGATTATCTTTTATTTGTTTATTGAATAACCTACTAGTAAATATATTTTTGTTCTGTGTTTTGTATTCTTTTTCCGGAATGTAATAAATATACATTTTAACCTAATTAAATAGTGTTATATGTGATTGTTTTTTTATTTACCAAGAAACATTAAGCACCTTTGGAACTATCTTTATCGTCTTGTAATTAAGCTTGTGTTTTCTATCTTTTCCCTTAATAAAGTTTAGTGGCATCCCTTTTAATTAACCATTGTAGGAAATCCTTCACGTTCCTTTGTAATCTGAAAAGGATCTTGAAGTTTCATTTTTTAACATTCTTAAATTCGGGTTAAAACTGCAACAAATTAAAAGCAAAGTTATGTAAGTTGCATGATAAGAAACTGACTTTCGTCCCGAGATCTGGCAAAAACAGTTCATACAAGTCAACCAAATATACATAAAATTAGAAAGAGGAATTGTGAGATACCATTAAAGCTCTAAATTGCTGGAAGGAAGGAATTTTGTTGTTGACGAAGAAACAAATATAAAAGCGAACTTCGAGTCTCTACCAAGTAGCCAATATCATTTGTTTCGTAACGTTGCCAATCTGAATGAGTCTGAAAAGGTCGTTGCAGTAAAACAAGTTTGCAAAGAAATACTTGGTGTGGTAGGCGATATGTGAGTATGGATACAATTAATGCCAATGTTTATGTATTAGAATGTTTGGAAAAAAGACTACTGCCATTTATACGAAAACACGCTTTGCTAACGTTATTTTGGTCCAATTTGGCAAGTTGCGATTATTCATCGAGCGCAATTAAATTGTATAACTCTAATTCTGTCGATGTAAGTTGCCTTGAATTCCGCCTTATTGCAAGATATTGGGCCCATATCAAGACTAACCTGCGAAAAACATATCAAAATATCAGTTTCATGATAGATTTGGATTTTCTGGTATACTTGCTCTTCCAAATTTGTCCCACAGTCTTTTTCTATTGTTTATTTCCTCAAATAGCTTTGAATTCAGCCTACTGTTTGTGGATATATATCCACTCTTGATAATTCGCTTGATGATTCCATACAGATTACACTGATTAGCCTTGTTGGTGCTAATTGCAAAGTCTTGTTAATTTATAGTTGACTTTCTAAACATTTCTTTTTGCGACTTTTCTCGTTTCGTAAAACCTCATGTTTAAATGAGATTTTGCAAGTGGAGAGCCTTCGAGAACTTCTATAAAAATGTTTTTACCCATGACAAGAAGTAGATCTACAAGGAAAATTTGGTTATTTCGGATTCTGGTAGGAAAACTAATTAAATGCTTTGCACTAACCGGAAATTGGAATGCCATGTGATTATCTTTGTTTAGTTCTGATGCGTTTCAAGTGATTTCTGGTTAAAGTCTTCAAATACTATTACAGTCTTGTTGCTTTTGAAACATACATACACGACTACTCTTTCCCCGTTTTGGTCTTTTTTATTATCAAAGAAGAGATTGTACTCGGTAATTGACATAATTTGATTGTTGACACTAAGCCAGGATTCACTTATCAGTACAAAAGTTCGTGCTGATTATTTGGTTACTATTTTTGGTTTATTCACCTCAAGCTTGCTTGTTGTAAATACTTACGTTGCATTATTGTTTCACCACCTTTAGTGTATTTGCCAGTTTGTACCGATTTTCGAGGATTTGTAATGCTTGGGATCGTAGACATTCAAAACATGTTTTTTTTATAGTCAGAAATGTGTGAAATTAATTTGAAAAGCATTTTTACATTTTTGTTTACATTTGGTGCAATTTGGGCCAAGTTGCAGAATATCGGGAAACTTTACAGCAATGTATACTAAATTTAAAAAAATGATGTGAATAAGCAAATTGAACTGAATCACAAAAAATCTAACTCTACAATTTTAAAAAGACAAAATTATTTGTAAAATGATAGATACCTTATAGAAGAGATCATACGAGAAATGTAGGTTTTATGGTGCACTTTGTTTCTTATATATCTAAAATGCAAGAAATTTTAAATACAATTTAGACACGCTGGATTGCAGAAATGGGATGTTTTCAAGCTCATGTCAATGAGGACTATCAGCCAATCTGCCTACCTCTGGACATAGTTTCTACGGACCATCTGAAAGTAGCCAACCTCAAACTTGAGACTCACTGTTAGGATCTTTTGATGGAAAGAGGCATTTCTAACTTTTAGATTAATGAGGATTTTAGCTACAAAGAAATATAAACAGAAAAGTTATCAGTGAACGATAGTAAGAATTGGCCAAGAACTTTAGACAAGAAATACTATGAATTGGCTGCGTTTGAACAGAAAAAGGTAAAAATCCAAAATGAAATGAGAAATGGAAATTAAAATGCAGAAAACTTTTAGATTATGAAGACTAAAAATCAACAGCTGGGGATACGCAAAGAGAAAAGACAAACCTTGATAGCAACCAGCTGTGTACTTCAAAAGATGCAAACTTATACAACTACTCTAAGAAGCTCTCATATGAAAGTACTGCTTTCTAGTGTAGTTGTCAATCTGCTTTGTATTGATTGGTGTAAACAGAATTTGTATTGACATCAAACTAATAAAGATAATTTTGAATTTTAGTTTTAGTTGATGTCGTCTAACATGCATTCGTCCTTCGAGACCTAGTGGCAATCACCCTTGGAATTTACTAATACTATAGTCACTCGTTTGGAAAGTAGAAAACAAGATCAAGCTAAACTCTTTAGCTTCTGGTAAGCCTGTTCGAGTTAAAAACGTTATTGTTGTCCAGCCTGAAGATTCTGTACATGGTAGTTAAATAAAAAGCAGAAGAGGTTTGGTGTGTCAAAATGTAGAGTCGATGGTTAGAAAATTTTGATAAAATTACAAACTTGAAGATTCTAAGCTTTATTTAGAACATTGAAGGGTGGCATTGTTTATCTTCAAGGTACAATGTAGCTAATCAAGCGACACGAGAATCTCAAGAAATACATTTAGACGGGCATAGTCAATGGTTCCAAGGTTCAGAGCTTTTATATTTTTCAAAAAAGTATTAGCCTAAAGACTAAAGAATTATCAAATCAATAGAATTTAAGAAAGAAAACAAAATAGGCAAGACAAGCAGATTATGTCAGATTATACCAGAGCTTGTTGATGGAATAATTCGTCTTTGAGATCGAATTCAAAACTGTCAAGAATTATCTACCGACATGAAAAACCCTATAATCTTGGACAACAAACAGTCATACACAATTTTTACTAGCATATGAGTTGAGAGTTGAGTTTTAAAAATCGTGTTACTCTGCGTGTAAAAAACATGTTCTAAATATTTCTTTGTCAAATTTTTAAATGCAGTTTTGACGTCAAATGTGCTGTATGCAACGATGTCAAATCTCAATGATGAGATTGTAGTCAATTTTGACGTCAAATTTACCACTGTGTCAAACGGCCCTTATAAAAGTAGATGTTTAATCAAATGAAGTTTAACAAAAGTCTCGGTGGCTAAAGTTAATGAAAACACTTTTTAATATAATAACATAAACAGCAATAGACACTTAAAAAATTTAAATAATTAAAGGGGTTACATAACTGCAGCTTTCTTATTTGCATAGAAACCTACCTAGTAGATTAGCAAACAAAACGGGTCTGTTTGAGTAGGCGGATGAGCGTAGGGTCACACTAAACTCTTTAAAAAATCAATAGACCAAACAAGATCATCTTAACTATATTTATGGTAGTTATAGTTATTATTATTGTATTTCTTTCTGTAAAATTCACATTGATTAACATATTAAAATCCTAACTTTGAATTTGTAGTTTTACATCTTTGATTTAATATCGAATAGGAAAGTAGAAATTTAAGGCAGGAACAAACTCGCTTTAATAAAAACTTGCAGAATTAATTTAATAGTTCGCCATATATAATAATCGTGAAGTCTACGTAATCCTGTCTAAAGAAAAAAGAGCTCATTTTCTTCTTTGTGCTTTGAGTTCACCTCACCACTAGCACAAGGACGCAATTACATCTCAACAATGGAAAGGAGACGTGATCAGAAAAATAATAAAGGTAAGTATAATCTTTACATGCTTTAAATGTTGCGAATACTTACTAAAAATATTAGTTGTATTAAAAAACTAACGGGTTGTTATGAAGCCGATTAAATTTCTTAATCACGCAACAATGACATAATGTAATAATTTAGAAAAAAATAATTTCAAAATAAAAAAATTGAAACCGTAATTGTTACTGTTAGTAAAATTTTTGTTTACAATCGTAGTGTTTTACATGATGACATACTTAATTTTTAACGATGTTTGAATTTAGAATAACCTAGAAAGTCAGGATAGAATATAAATTTCCTAAGGGTAAAATAACAAAAAATCTTATAACTGTGTGGTTAAGAATTAAAATCCCATTAGATTTTATCTTTAACATGCTAATAATAAATCTCTTAATTAATTACAAATTACAATTTTATTTATCGATTCATAAATTTTTTTAATTTTTAAATACTTTGAAGTCTGACAGCTACGGGTATCTAGTGTTTAAAAATGAAAGTCAAAATTATTCATTTTTGATCAAATATATGTGTTGCTTTTATCACTTTTAATTAAAGCTTGCAATTTTAACATAAAAAGCTTTCTGGGGCCCTGAATAAACTTACCTATAACCTTACAATATTTGATTTGCAACTTTCGAGTTGTGTTCAACTAGCGTAACATCACCGATTATCCCTAGATTTCTCTACGTTTCAAATTTGCAATTCGTAATTTTGAATTAATATTCTGTTGCTTATTTAGTGTCTTCGAGCATCTTTCTAGCATTTTTCTCTAAATGCTTTTTGGTTTTTTTTAAATTTATTGTTGTTGTCTCACAGCCCGAACCACTAACAAAACGATGCCTTTCGTAATTACACTGTGTCACTGTTGAAATATAGATTATACTCACAGTTTCACTCGTTTTAAGGAGCTTCATCAGGAGATTAAAGAAGAGCTTCAGACGTGTGAACCACACTAGAAACAAAACTCCTATGACGGGAATGAGTGTGTTTAACGTTAAAAAGTATCAGTTAATTTAGAAGCTAGATAACGGAGAATCGTAAGCATTGGCCTGATGTTAAATGCTGCTCAAACCGTGACAATGTGGGTTGAGCGAGATCACCCGTCTATCCAAGTACTTGTGGTTCAAAGCGTAGTAGTTGTGAATGCCAAAAGACATCGATGGAGAAGCTTGGTACACAAAACAGTAATTTAGTAATTTCATAGAAGTAGAGTAAGGAATAGTATGATGATAGAAAACAAGTCTTTTCAGTAGGCAGTGAAGGTGAACTCCTTTGCTGTGAACCCGTAACAGAAAAAAAAACAATAGAAACTGATTTTGGTGTTTTCAGAGTGATTGGCGTTTGCTAGGTATATAACAGTAGGAAAGTCGAAGCTTGCTTTTTGGCCGAATTTTGACGGAAGTGCTCAGTATCTCAAATGGGACTTTGCGGTTGCGATCGATGGTCCGATAGACACTAGAGGGATTCAAAACGGGCATCTATCCAAGTGGTGCATCGTTATACAAATCCGTTTCTCTTCTTGTTGAAGACACTGAATTTAGTATGGTTTGAGGATACAGAAACATGAATGACGATGGTCGATAATTGAGCAAATGAAGTTTGAAATTTGCGACTTGTGGTTATGTCGAGATGTCAAAGCATTTAACGATATAACTTTAACTGGGCCAGTGCTCAAGCCAAGTAGCGAATGGGATGCGACCATGGCGGTCGTTGTTGTGACCCAGAAGGCAATATCATCAGTAAAATGGGTACTGCGAGAGTTTAAAGGATTCTGGAGGACAGAAGCAGGTGAGACAATAACTCGATGACGGTTGTGGTATAAGCAACTGTTGATTGTGACAAAACCAGCTGATACTTGCCAGTTTAGGAGCTTATAAAGAAGCTGCACGTATCCGGTTTTGTCACAAGCACGTTCGAGGTCAAGGAACACACTGGCAACGCATTTTCCGGTGTTGAAGGCTATTGTTACAATCAGTATTTAAATTGAGCAGTGGGTCAGTAGTGGATTTTGACTGATCATTGCCTAAGAACTGTCGTTGCATATACCCATGCTTCCTTTGAAGCCGAGCTGGGTTTCAGCTTGTATATTCTGTTCTGGACAATCTTCATTACGACTTTTAATAGATGGCTCATGAGACTGACCAATCTGTAGTTATTGCATGTTTTGCAGTTGTTCTTTCTAGGTAAGGGTACGAAGACTGATTCAAGCTATTCCTCTGGAATGTTTATGCATATCTGGTTAAGGATCTTAACTTTGAATTAGCATGCTTGGTCTTCACTTATCGTTTCTTATTGATTTTTTCTTTCGTCATCAAACCGTTGTTTTATATACTGTTCCCAGATTTCTTTTATCTTATCTTCATCTGTTTCTATTTCTTCTTTGTGATTTCTAGTGATGCATGGTATTTTTCTTCTATTGTTGCCTGTTAGCTCTTTCAGTTTTTTGTGTAAATTTGAGGTGTGTTTGCTATTGAGTTCTTCTAGCTCTCTGTAATCCTCTATCTATTTTTCTGTTGCTCTTTTGTTTCGTATTTTATTTTGTTTCTGAATGACTTATATATAATTTGATCTATATTTCTGTATTTTCTTTTTTCGTTTCTTAGTTCAACTATTTCCGGTGTCATCCAGTCATCTTTTCTTCATCGAGAATATCTTCTATTCAGCGTTTACATCTGCTATTTTATCAGTATTCAGTTGTTGTTTATAGTTACCATCTTTTAGGTTTTTAAGATTAATCTTTAGGGTTTTGGTTTGTTTGTTCGATTTTCTGAGTTTTATGCTGACGTTTGCTAATACTAGGTTACGATCTGTATCTCCATCTGCGCTCGGGTATGTTTTTACATTTTGTATTCCGTTCTGAAACCTTTTATTTATTGCTAGGTGGATCGTACTTAGTATTTATTTGCTGTGACCCATCCTTTTTTCTGACAGTATTAAACTAAGCTGTCTCTTCCCCCGTTTCCCTTTCCTAATTCAAGTTTCTTACAATTTTGCCCAACTTTTTCTAGTCCGACTTTATCATTGAAGTCTCCCATGATTATTGTTGCATCATGCTTTATGTTTTTAGTTAGATGTTTTAAATCTGAATAAGATTGTTCAATTTCAATATTGGTGCTATCAGTTGTTGGGACATACGCTTGGATTAGGTTTATGTTTAGGGTTGCACTTTAAGTTGGAGTAGCATCATGCATTCATTTTAAGGAATAAAATTAACTACAGATTGTCGCAACTCTTTGTTAATAATAATACCGACGCGATGCTATGATTGTGTTTTTCAGTGGTCTTTCCTGAATCACAGATGATTTTGTTGTCCTTAATGCAGTTTCCAGAATTTGGCCATCCAACTACGGAGAGACCCGAAACCTGCATTCCTAACCGCTTCATTTCTGGTATTACTGCGGATAGTTTATCTGATTCATAAAATGTTGTTATGTTCCATGTTGCTATGCGTTTTAAACTGGTTTTAACATATTTATTTTCTTGCCACTAAAGCAACGCGGATCAATCAGGGCCATTGCTTGGTTTACTTTCATGATCAGTGGTTATTGTTGAAAAGAATAGTGCAGTAGTTTCTTCTTGCTTTCCGCACCGCAGTATTACAGCCTTTGAATTAGAGTGTGATTGCTACTTATGGATATCTGAAATCAAACCTAATAAGTGCTAGACTATTCTTAACAGCCTCGACTCCATAATGACATAGCTGCTGCCCTATGCCATATCTTCAGTTGATCCGCGGATGTCTATTTGGTTAGATCTTATTTGCACCTGTCCTGTATATCTGTAGGACGTTCCCTATCAGCCATTAGAACGCACCATGTGGGGGTTGAGGACTATCCCACCCAATTCATCTTCTTGAAGTTCTGAAGAAGCCCTACTCAGTTCAGAGCTTCCCCCCCCCCACACAAGGTGAGACGAGCCACGGTCTAATTATCAATTAGAGAAGAAGATTTTGACTTACATACAGAACTGCATAGGGACAGTGTGCACTTTTTCTTTACAGAATATGCAAAAATTGTCTCTGTGTTCCAAAATTATTTTCAATTATACAGAGCGGTTGTTTGACGAAACACACATCAAGCCTATAATAATACACACTGTGTGTTTTGCTGTTTCCTTAATTCTTCATCTAAAGCTGTTTACAATAATCAGTTGCGGTGCTAGCAAACATTCAGTTTTCAAAACCCTTAATATAAAATCTTTAGAGCTCTTAACTTCATCATATTCTTTTTTATACAGAGTGATCGCGAAGCGCAAAATATAATTTTATACGATTTCATTAAATAGAACACCCTGTATATATTGATTATTTTCTTATTTATAACTGTTTCGACTTTATAAGCCTATTTGTTTCAAATGTGGCGAAGAGGATTAGATAGAAAAATTTAATAATAACCTTAAAAACGAAAAGGTCACTAATTAAAGAAAAAAAACAGTAAATACTTCAAGTATTGGTAAGGGGACCAACAAAACATGTATCATCAACACGTAAGGCAATGTTACTTTTAGTTTACGTAATAAGTTGTTATTTTTGTTATGTAAACACAAAAGATGAATAAAGTTTTTACTGCTACTACATTAATTTCAGCAAAAACAGTCGTTATAACTATACTACTGTTTTGTTATACAACTTTTTTTTCTAATAGTGTCTGGTTTATTTATCTTATAGTATGGTTATAAAAGATTTCACGGTTACAGTTATTGAAGTAATTCTTCTCTCTAGAAAAAGTGGGTTAGTTGTACCTACTACGAGACATTATTTTACAAACCTGCACGTACAGTAAGAAAATATTTCTTTTTTTTGAGGTTATCTTATGTGTTCTTCACAAAAAAGTATTTTTTTATTTAGTTTATAATGTTACAACTTAAACCATAAGCACCTTCAATAAGTATATTTGTTTTGCATAATTAGAAATCCCAGGGATGTTTACATTTCTATAAAATTATTTCTAGAATAACAATAAAAAAAAGTTGTGTATATAATATGAATAGTTAGTCTCGTATGAAATATTGAGATTCACCTTTTACACACCGCTGAGTAATTATGTGATAAAACTTGAGTTTTACAACCAGTAATAGTGAGATTTACTTCGAACAGGCCAGCAGCTTTAAGGAGACAACTACCGTTTATTGCAAATCTTTAGTTCTAAATGTTAGGAATTTAGTGTTGTAAGTCATTTTAAAGGACCTCTTTTCAGCGAAGGTAATAAATAATCGGATAAAGTATAAAATATCTAAAAGTCCAAATCTTTATAAATTGTCTACGGAATCAATTCCGTGAAGTTTCTAAAATTCTCTTATGACCTGATTTAGAACATTTCGGAATATTTTAATTCTTTAGTTAAAATGAGTTCAATGTGAAACTGGTTATCCGCAATGTCGTTGGAAGTGAAGTTTTATCTAAATCTTCTTAATAAATGGTCTACATGTCGAAGCTATCGTTAAAAGAGTGCCCCTGAATATTCATGTCATTATTCCCGCATACAAAGCGTCTCTTTATATTGTGTTAAGTCTGAAACTCGTTTCATATTTTAGTTTAATTTAAATTAAGCTAACCCTGAAATATTGCAGGGTGAATAGTACTATGAGATAATATTTCCGGAGATTATCTTAAATTAAAAGATTATAAATGCAATTTTAAAAGATTTTCTTTAATGGAACACTTTTACATTTTCACAGGATCCAATTACTTCTGCAATGTGTGAAGCAGTTTTTAGATAAGGCATCAGAAAATAATAAAGGTGTTTTTTCTAACTAGAGTATCCGACATCTACTTCCTCAAGTTCCCGCCAATAGTCATAAATAAGCTCTTCTCAAAACTTTTCATCTTTTCTTTTTATCTTTCCGCGATGGCATTATTTTCAAGTTAGTTTTAGTTTTATTAATTCTTAATTCTCTCGGAACTATTGATTTTCATTAAACTTATGGCACTAACAGTTTTCAAGTTTCTGTTTTAGCAATTTAGATTTTATCAAGGATTACTTTTATTCGTTTTTTTCGTGTTTCATATTTTAAAATGATTCAAACTTAAAGGCTACTACTTAAACGGTTTGAAACACTTAGGCGGGATGAAATTAAAGCCATAGTTTAGTTATTTATTTTTCGCTACATATATATTGCTGTGGATACAGACAGAGAGTAGGGAAATTGCTAGAGATGAGATTTTATTTATTTTAAAGTAGACATTTACGTTAACCATGATTTTGAAGTAATAGTTAGATGACATTCGAATGATTTTGTAGTGCCGTTGTTCTGTGGGGGCTGTTGCCCTTAAACAGCAAATTGTTGGGTTTAGATTGCTCTTCTTTATTTATTATGGTCGTGAGATGGCGCTTTACCCTTTCCCTGGTTATTGATTTGGTAGTGACGTTAAGGACAATACCTGCATTAAGATAGTTTCTTCTTCCTGACCTCTCCCGCGATAAGCCCATTTACGAAGGTGGGTTAAGCAAACGTGAAGTACGCACTATTTCGTCTCCCATTAGAGTTTTGCAGAGGGTCACAAACTTCGACTCTTAATATTTTTCCAACGCTTAGTGAACTCTAGAACTCATTCGTCTTGACTTTGTTTCCATCCCCACAGAGCTACACGGGATTGGACTTTTTTTTATTCGCTGTTGTAAAGTAAAGTGAAGTCTTGTACCGTCATTTTGTGAGCATTAAGATAAGCAATAAAGAACTTCCGTAAATGTTGATCCACATAACTGGGTTGTTGGGCGGTAAGCTAATGTAACAGCGCAGCTACGAGGTCGTGGTGGTAGCTATACTGACTTGCAGGCAGAAGGTGTAACTTTGGGAGTCAGAAGGTAGAAATCTCCACCATATTTGATAGCAATTGCGGTATTTGATAACTAGGTCGCTGGGTATCCCTTCCTCTGCAATAGCAACGACAGCGTCTTCTTCAAGGGTGCCTCACTGCCAATTGTCACGGTGTTGCTTGCTCAGCAGGTGATAGTCCTTAGTCTTCTTGGATGTTGATTACACCAGATGGAAGACGGGCACTGTATTATATTATCCTGCAAGGCAAAGAGGCCCTAATTCGAAAAATAAACAAAACTCAGTTTAGGGTATTCCTGGATTCTCTGCACTAAAGTTTATACGTATGCTAAGCAAAAGACACCTAAGTTTGAAAACAAGTAATACGAACCAATTTTTAAAATGCCCCATTACATACAAATGTAAAGAAGCTCAAACACGTTTCACTCAATATCTCAACACCGTGATTTTCAGAGTTAGGGTGTTTTTTTTTGTATTTCATATATGTTTAATGCAGTAGGATTTCTTTATTATGGCACCTTACAGCAATATATAAGTTTAGGTAATTTATGTGTGAAGTATGAAGCATTTTATGGAATAGATTGGTTAAGGGTTGGAAAGATGAATAGTTGACTTTTTGATGAGAAAGAACAAATCCTGTCTGGTACCCCACATTTATCCCAAACCGACACAGCTAGAGTAGACCTGCTATTTCCTATTTGGTTGACTGCTAAACCAATTGGATTTGACGAGGTCAATTCTTGGTTTTCTGCAACTCGCGGTCTGTGGTGGCAATTGCTCTCATCCGGATGGCCGAGTCAAATTCTTAATCTCCCAATTTACCTTGTCTTTTGGACAAGGTAAATACAGAACATGATATGTTATAAATATAAATAAATGAATAACAGAGTAATATAACAACTACAACTAACCTATTTCGAATAAACAGTTGTTTGCTATAAGGTCTTTAGAAGTAGTATTTAAGCTTACTTACTTTTACTGATGATACTTTTTCTTGTTTTTTTTGCATAAACTAGGCGTTATAGCTGCCTGTCACGTTTGGCTAGCGCATATGCGGCGGGCTGGCGGCAAGAGATTAGAACTGGTTGTTGAAGAGGTGCTGGTCTATGTGTTGAGCCCACCCTAACAGCTGGTTGTATTTCCGTCATAGCAGGATGCGAAGGAGAACTTGTTTAGTTTGTCAATTGTTTCCGTTTTGGGTATCCCAGGTGTTTTGTGAGTTATTTGCGAGATGGTGTACCATGCTTGTACCTGAGGGTGTTTGTCACTAAAAGTTCTTGGGTGGGTTGGAGTGGGCCGACCTGGAGCTGTAATAGCTGGTTGCTACAGGTGACTTGGAGTAAGGAATTAATGGAGGCGGTGTAGATTTGAAGCGAGGTAGCTGGGGCTTCGCTTCAAAGGTTTAGTCCTGCAAAAAGCTGAAACTGAAGGGTGGCAGTGATTCTGAATAGCTTGGATAGTGACCCCTGATGACAAAATCTTCCAAATGTTGGTTTTCTAGTGGTGCCGTTGTTCCGTGAGGGCTGTTGGCCTAGAATAGTAAATTGTTGTAGAGCATTTCTTATGTAGTGAGACATGTCTACATTGAGGTATCTTCTATTTCTGTAATAATTAAGCAAATCCGCAATACACCGCTGTCTCCTTTCTTATTAGAGTTTTGCAGGGAGTTACGAACTTCGACATTTTGCTTATAACTCTTCACGTTCGATGAACTACGCTATCGTTGCCTTGACCTTGTTGCCTTTCTCATGGCACTTCATGAAGTTGTGTTTTTCAGGTCTTCTACTGTCGTTACTAGAAGCACAATTTTGCAGCATCGTCGCCAAAAATTAACTCTGTGGTTCTACATGGTAGAACCCATTATATTCGAATACTGCAGATACGTTGGGTGGTTGTTGGTTACTAGAGCAACAGCTCGATTGTGAAGTCTACTGTCACCTGATTGTTGGGAGGCAGAAGGTTGGTGTGATGTTGTAAGCCTGCTTTGGTACGGGTCTAAGAGGATTGTGGTGTTTGATAATAGCAACAGCGGCATCTTTTACAGAGATGACCCACGTTGACACCGCCAATTGTTGCTGTGCTGCTAGCTTAAGAGGTAGCGGTTCATGGTCTCTTTGGAGGCTGGTAACACCAAGTGGAAGGTAGGTTCTTTGTTATACGCTTAACGCATTCGTATTTTTTCATTAGATTAGAAGGAATTGTATGGGGTAGACTGGTTGAGTTATCACTGTACCCTATGTCAATGCTATAACTTTTAAATTTTATAAGTTTATTAAAATAAACAAAATTGGAGAGTTTAGATTGGAGGAACATTATTGCATGTTTTCTTTTTCATTTTCGACATGTTTATAGGATTATTGTTACTTTTGACAATCATGAAAATTGATAAAAAATTAATTGATAGTCGTGAAACTGATTTTTAGTATAACTTGTGTTGTGTTTTTTCTATGAATTACCTACCTAATCGATGATTTGAGGTTGTGGGTTTCATTGAAAGTTAAAAATTTACGCATAATCGATCCAATTAGTAACCTTACTAAATAATTGAGGAATCAAAATGGAAAGCTCTTAATGATTATACTAATATTTACATAAACGTCCATATAAAAGAAACTTTGTGTGCTTTAGAATAAAAACTGAAACAGACATGTTTACTTGACATTTTTTAAATATCTGCGTGTTTTTAAAAATTTCTTATTTCCAGTTAAAGCAAAAGCGGCAAAAAGAGAACATACAGAATGTCGTATTTCTAACACATCACCAAAACGAACCCACCATCTTAGAAAATCAATCTTTATAAGTGAAACTTTTTTTGTTAAAGGACATTATAGACGTTATTTTCCCGGCAAGTGATTTTCTGGACTTATAAGTCCCTATAGAGCTACTCGTAGGGATACGTCGGTACGATTTTTCAGTTTTCTTTAAATGGTTTATTTTATTACTAGATAAATTTATTATTTTATATAGAGAAAAGCTTTGGACCTAAAAATAGAGGTAGCGTTCCTTTACATTATATATCAAAGAAAATTCACAACAGAAACCACCTTCGCACATCATTTACTTAAATAAAAGGAAAAACACGAAGCATAATATAAACTTCAGAAAATATATCGCCTTTTAAAGTTCACTAAAACCTGTGATGTGCTTTTTTTTTTCCAAGCATTTAAGACTGAAATAAAAATTTTGCTTTTAGAATGTTTTCTGGAAAAATGAGGTTCGTAAACCGCTGAATATTTAAAAATAATAGGTGTTTCCTTTTACACTCACAATCAGTTATGTATCTTTTATGCTACATTATCTAAACACAAATTTTGTTGGTATTAGAAAATTGAGAATAGGATTGAGTTTATTCAATTGTTTTGGAAATAGAAAAATGTTAGTATACTCTTATAAAATTTCTCATTTCTCAAATAAATTTTGTAAATGTAAAAAATTCTATTATAGAGGTTTCGCTTGCTTTTGCAAGTTAAAAAATGACTTCTCGTTGTGATAGACGTTGCTGCAATTGAATAACAGTTACAATTTGTAGGAAAACTGAAGTTTAAATATACATAAAATTTGAAATATGGAGGATGAAAAATTTTACGAACGATTACACTGAATCCCTCAAATAATAAATTTCATTTGTACGTTTAATCCATTTCGGATTGTAAATCTGCGTCGATGGCAGGTTGAGGCTGTGTATACTCTGACCGAATGAATGAGTGATGCATCCGTTGTTCACTGATTCTTTTATCCTTTTTTCCTAGTACTATAGTACACTAAGCGAAAATCTGTTGCTTATTATAAAAACAATATCTAATTTAATTTTGAGGTTTTTCTAAATTTCCTCAATAGATAGGTATATTTAACTTGGATAATAGGGTTTGTAATTCCATCCATTTATTATTTGACTTTCCTGTTGTAAGTTCTGTTTGTTCTAGATCTCGAACTTTTTGTTTGCTTTAAGAATAGAACAAATATATCGCAAGAAAAGAACTACTTTGAGCATTTATCACGATTTAAGGTTTTTGTGAAAAATTCTTTTGAATTTAACGTTTATAAGGAGAAGCACCAACTAATGAGGCTCTTTGAAACTGTAGAAATACGCTGAAAACTAAAGATTTACAAAATATTTTTATTTTTACACTGAAACGTTTACATTTTAAGTTTTTCATCTTTTGACGGTTTATCTGGGATATATTTTTCAGAAAAGTATGCAAACGTGTTCTTTATTTATTTTTAATATTTATCAAGAGAGGTTGTAGTGCTAAAATTAATTATTTTTTCCTCAATTCATTACTTTAATTAAAATCAAAAAGACCATCTACATAAGTTACGAACTACAACGTTGAACGCCAAGAAGAAATTCTCAATTTAAATTGTTTTGTCTGTTGTAATTCCAAACTATTCAGATTAAGGCATGTAAATAATTAATTTTTACAAATTCTCTGTTAAAGAAATATTTCAAATAAAAAAATCTAAGATATTAAAACTACTGTGTTAGACGTTTTTGCTGCGTTTACAAAAGTATTGCATGTAAAAATTTAACATTGAAAGGGAAAAATAAAATCTTTAGAAATTAAAAGTTTCATAATACCGACACGACTATCTTAATATGGCACCATTCGAGCTTAATTAATTTTAGTTATAAAAATCTATTGCAAGAAATAGCTGAATTTGTAAACTAAATTTAAACCTATTTTTGGAGAAGTAAGAATAAACTAAATTTACTTCTAATAAGTTACATACAACACAGAAGTTTTCTTTCTTTTTTATTCACTATTCTCTTCACTTTTAGTACTAGTTTTTAATTTATACTGCTTGAATATAAAGAAAAACACATTTAAATTGAACCAAATTTCCATAAACTAAATTTTAAGAAACGCCGAAAACCCAAATTTATTAAACTAAAATATTTAGTGACATTGACAGGAAAAAACCTAAACCTTCACGGAACACACTTTGAAAAATATCATATTTTCCTTTTTTTATTTCAGACTGCCGCTAGTTAAATGTTAATTCTTTAATCTATTGTAATAATGAAAAAAAACTGAAAAGCCAGCCATTTAAATAATTCGTGTTTATAAAGTAAAAGTCAATCATTTATAATTAACCCAAACGGCAAGAAAACTTTTCTAATTAGTACAAAATAATCCTTAAAACAATTAACTTTAGATGTAAACAAATTCAAGCAGATGGGTTTAATGGTACGAAAAAGTCAAACAGGCTTGAATTCGTGTAGTATTTGGCACACTCTGTTATCGTTATTGTGAAACCGCCAGTTTTGTTTACAATTCAAAGGCTGAAGCAATAAAGAAGTTTCACTTGGTCTTGAACCATAATTATTAAAATTAGATCGTTTAACTACTTGATAATAGGTATATAAACAGACCCAAAGGCGCTATAATATTGCCATTCTATATACTTCCGAGAAACCTTTCTGGGATTTCAGAAACCAGACAGCTGTGTCGGCCAACTTGCATTAGGAACTTTTGTAATTAACCCTTTTAATGTTGTGAGTTGATTATCTGAACACGTTTGGTTCGTGTAATTCACATAGTGGTCAGCTATTGGATTTCACGTTGTGACAATTTGTTATTTTTAAGTTTTTTTAATTAAAGAATTACTTTTGTGTCGACAACTAAAACATGCAAATGTATTTAGAAATTTAACATAATAACAGGGACCAAATCGCGTATAAACACGATATGTTACTACTCAAGACGGCAAAGTTTAAGCAAGACTGAAACTTTACAAAACACATAAACAGCTTTTTATTACTCTCTATATTCCGTAGCAAATATGTTAATTCATTTAAAAGAACGCGTTTTCAGAACGTCTTACATATTCTACAGTGTTTGTAGAATATTTTAACATACTTTATGAAATACGCTTCCATATAATATTGGGCCAACAAAAACTTGGTTATTTTGTAACATGTTTATATATTGATCATGGGTTAGAATGTAGACACCATTAGAAACTGAATTTTTAACAAAATAGCAACAATTATACGTTATTTAATGAATTAAGTAAATTAGGTCGTATTCCAAACTCAAGAGAACAGCAAGAGTGTATTTTTAATTCATCACCGCAAACTTCAAAACCTCTTGTTCTAATTTTCCAATCTTTATTTAAAACAAATTATTTTAAATTTAATTTGTTTAACTTTAGTGTTTTAATAATGTAAAATTAAAGATTTTTATTACTCCAGTATCATCGGTGCCGGTGGGTTGATTTTTAAATGGTAGAGTGATGAAAAACTTTGAATACTATTCCATTGAAATTTTGTAAATGGATTGATAACTTTATAGCTGTGGAAGCATCAAAGTTATAGTTTATAAATGTCCAAAATGAAAATATTAAATGTAAAGTAATGTCAGTAATAACAAGAGACAAAAGTGCTTACCAGCAAACTCCGTTTTGCAGGTGTTCAAAATGAGACTATTTGGTTTGAACTGAATACTCACAAGATGAGGTTAACTAATAGAGGAAAAAACATCTCTTATGTTAGCAACTTAGTAAAGATAGAGATAATTTTTCAAAAATACAAGAACAACCATGACAGAAAAACTTTTCTTAACCTTATCATCATCACCTAAATTTCAATTAATTCTCTTTAGTTGCAAAAATCGTAATAGAGAATCCTAATGGTAGTAACAATCTTGAACGTGAACTCCATAAATTGAAAAACATCTGACGGCAAGACACGGGAGGAATCAACTCCAAAACGTGCCTCAAGTTGAATCTGAGCAAAAAGAGATCTTCCGCTGCTCGGAGATGAAAGATGAACCCATTAGGCCTAGAGAATCTAGTCCGAATCAATTGGACTGAGAACGTAAGATAGCACTTTATTTTAGAAAATTCTGGTACTTTCTACAGTTAAGCCCTAATCACAATCAAGATAATGCTCCCACGATAAAAATCCAAAAATGCACGCCTAAAATGAAAATACAGACACATAGTCTGAACAGAAATATCGTCAAAACATCCCGAGTAAATTTAACTAGAAGTTAAAGAACCCACCAGGACCGTTTCTCTGCTGGAAACACAAAATCTTATACTTAATAGCGAATCATTTCTAGTCGCATAGAAGTAGAGAACAGAGCGATCGTTTTAATTAAATAAACTTCTTTCCTTTACAAATAAATAACAAAGTATCAGATCTTAGAGAAGCCAGTGATGGTAAGTTAATACACAACTCAAAACTCAGGAAATATTAGATAATAAAAGAAGTACCAAGTGGCAGTAACTGAAAGAAAATTGTTATTGCCTTGGTTTGCTTTGCATTTAAATTATCAAGTCCATCTAAGTTTTTTGGATAAATCTCTGCTTACAAGTTAGCTTTTTTTGAGTACTAGGTGAAACGGGAAAGATCAAGTCACTCATGGTACATTTTTCCTACATGATCTTGATCCGATCCTATGAATAGATAATGTGGTGGCCTAAGGTAAAATCATCTAAACTCTAAAAGTTAGAATACAGGCTGAAATGCAACAGAATTTAGCAAAATGTATATTAAAATAGAAAACATTGTCAAAAACTTAATATCTGAGATGATCAGGTTCTAAAAAGCCCTCCGATATTCAGATTAATTTGAATCGAGGGCTCAATCGAAATTGCCCGATATACAGACCAATCTGAAACTAGAAAATACGGAGAATCGTCCAAAATATAGGGCTTCTACGTTGCTGTGGAAACACGTTACACTATATCAGGCCAAAATACAATCTATGGATGCCTGTTTTTAGGAGAATCTACATTCGTTATCAAGGTGACAGATTATATCTAAACTGGTATGTAACTGTGCCCAAAGCCTTGTAATTCTAACTAATCTCAAGGTATACAAAAACGCAAGGGAATGAAAATCTGAAGCTTTTGCTAAGTTGGTTACTGGTCTTCGGCCATAACAAATTATTACATCACTGAGACTATAAGCTATAATATCACCAAAGCATTACGAGAACAACTTAAAACAACCTTATTCGTGCACGTCAGCATCTTAAGACTAGAAACTCCAAACAAAAATGCCTTAGTTGAAAGTTTTCGAACCGAATATGATAAAAAGATTATTTCGATAAGTGTGAACATCGACAAACTGGTAAACAAGAAAATTAATGTCAAACTCATAATTAAATTTCTTAAGAAATCACGAAAATTCAAAATTAACGCACCAAAGATTATATAAAATCATATTTTCTATTTTATCAGAAGAATCCATTTTTTATAAGGAGCAATTATCATTTGCTTAATTAAAAACTTTCAACTTATTGTTGCAGCTAGTTGGATTTCGCCATGTTTAGACAGATGCCACTGGCTGGGGTAAAATTCCAATAATCTTTGTTTAAATTTCAAATGATGCTGGGAAGATTTAGTATTATCTACAGATAAAGCTAAACCATGATACAGAATTTGCCTTTTTTGAAACTGCCATAGAAATACCAAGCCGTAAATTCAAAATTGGGTCTCTCCAATTTCACTTCAACCTGCATGCTCTGAGTCCTGCCTGGATGGGCATCGTGTTGAAAAATTGAGATGGAAGATCTCAATTCCATTAGAAAATCAAAGCAGCAATCAGAAGAATATGATTTTCGTTCAGATTATTTGGACATTGTCCATTTAAGGACTCAAGTCAGATCGATTCTTTAAACAGTTTTAAATTTTTTTCTATTGAGCTAATTCATTATAAGCTTGGTTTATTGTCATTACTTGAGCAGTACAGAAAGTTGATAAGCGATAAGACAGATTTTCCTGATACCAGGTGTCCTCAAAGACCATTTTTTATTTGCGACCTTTGATTTATCTGACGGTCTAGAAAATTTAGTTAATTCTATACTATTTTGTTTAACAGATATAAATAAACAAAACTGTCTTTCAGTTTAATTTTTTTATAGAAACCAGATAGGGCACTTTTTAATTCGTCTAGTAAACATAATTATATTAAGATTTAAAAACTGCATTTAATTCCTGTAATTTTCCTTGACGGCGATATGTCATTTCTACACATTCTCCATTAAAAAACAAAAGAAAAGCATTTGTTACAATTTGAGTAAACGAACGCATATTGATTACTTCTAATGCAGTTAAATCTTAGTGTATACAATCTACAAGTGAAAGTGACTATCAACCGAAAGCATTAATAACGCTAAAACTGATTTAGAACCTACAAATCCCTCCAACAGTATACCCCAATAGCTATTATAGATGCGTACAGTATTCGATTACTTCCATTTCAAGCGTAGTTTAACAATTTCCACTAATCTGTTAGTGTCGTCTTCATTTTCTCCTGAGATTTCTTGATAAGACTGTAGTTGGAATACTGTTAACAAGATTTATTAGGGTTAAAGATTTATTTAAACCGTCTGTTTTTAATCTCGACAACTAATAGTTAGTATAATACAAGATAAATAAGTAAAAGAATTTCCAGTAGAAAAAGGTGAATAAATCCTGATTATAAAAAAAAAAAGATAATTTAAAATAAACGTTAAAGTTATTCTGATAGGTATAAAAATTAAGTTGCTTGAAGCTAAATCTGATTAGAAGAAACTTTTAGTTTTGTCAGGAATTACGTCAAATTTTTAATTTTAAGTGAAACACCCTGTATGTAACCTTGCAACTACGTCATTACATTGTTTAGGCTAATATTATTTGCTTAGCAAAGTTTGATTAACCTGAAAAACTTTCAAGGCGGGCGGTATGTTCAGGATTCCACTTTGATAGATTATTTCTACTCTTGGCCTCTTATCTAATTATATCTTATTAAAACAACATTAATTGTTTTACTTATTTTTATTTATGATCATTGGGTTACCTTTTGTAATCTTTGTTGAAGGAAATCTCTTAATGTCTCAAAACAAAACTTTAGCAGTAAGACACGTAGTATAAGAAACAAATACAAAGTAGTACGTCCTGTAACATTACAGAGTTTGACTTCCGGTTGTTATGCTTGCTCCATTACCAAGGAAGCATATGCAGCTTTTAGCTACAAACGCAAGCACTTTTAATCTCTAATGCTGTTTTATTTCTAAAAACATCCTGTATGCATCCGATCTCATATAAAATGTAAATCTACGGAAACTGAAAGGTTTTCAATAGCAGTAGCTACAAATAAATTTAAAAAAAAACTGAATATATTATTTAAACAAATGAATGTAGCTTTCTTGAACAAACAAAAAAATTATTTTACCTTTTACCATTAGAGGGTGCGGATATATACGCATTTTAGTACGTTTAAAAGTTTTTACGAATCTTGTACAAGCGCATTTTTATTCATTAACAAACAGCTTGTAATCTAACTGGGTATACCGGCACGCATTTGCTACATCTTTCACTTTGTGATACTAGATTCATGTGCAAGGAAATTAGCTTTAAACGCAGTAAAGTGTTGAGAACAGAGCGATTGCACCTTGTATGTGTACCCTATTATCTGGTTTATTGTAAACATTGCATAGGCTTCGCTTGTTTATTGATTCCCTTTATGCATCATGTAGCACAGAATATTAAGAAACGATCATTTAAAGCTGTTAAATCGGAAGTGCTTTTTGTTACAATACCTAAAGTTGCGGAAATTCTAGATGTATGGAAATTACAGAGCGTTTTTGATATTTCGAGTGCATTCAGTGTAATTTTAATTTTTGTTGCATATTTTAATCTGCCGTGAGTATAATTACACAACGCAGAATTTTTTAAAAAGTCAGCAATTCTGAATATATATAAAAGGGAATGATATTTATATTATAGGAAACAAGATGTGTATAGCTAGAATCTTTAAATGGTAAGCTGTTCCAATCTCAACACTAAGTAGTTTTCTCGATTGCAACACATAACATGGTACAATCGCTCAGTTATTTATATACGTATTTTTAGTTCTTTGGTGATATCATCTAATCCTGTATAAGGTAACTGCGATAAATCCAAGACGCGCATTTTTAAGGGTAGTTCTTAAAATAATGATTAGATGAATGAAAGTTAGCAGCTCTCAAACTGGCCAAGCCATTGTTGTAGTTTATGACTACTATTTTTTTTGTTCCGACTATTGTGATCAGATGGCCTCTGACTCGGAAAATTTCTTTCCGATTTCAGGTTTGCTCTATGTGGTATTTACATTACGCAAAGTGTATTGATGAAAGGTTATCTAAACACTCAGTATAACAAACAGATGCGTTTTATGATACTACTTGTTTCAGGTTTCTAAAGTTTACACGCAAGTCAACAAGTGCTTAGAGTGCTTGGTTAGTTGTATGTAGCAAACCCAAGATAATTGTAAATCTAGAGAAGAGTACGACAAGTTGTTGTGGTTATTTTCTGCGTTGGGGAACAGTAAATTAATTAAAGTTTTATAGTTTGGACTTAGATACTCAAGAAGATTTTTATTCTTCTTTAAACTGTACACTCTGATAAAGATAACATTGAGCAGTATTGTTCGAAGTTTTCAATTTTCAACTTTCAACAACTTCCTGAAGGTCACCTTTCTGAGATTTTGATTACCACTTACTGCAAAATTTTCAGACAAGCAAACAATTTAATATTAAAGATTTCCCATTGTGACTGATCCATTTCTGAGCCGATGAATATATGCCATTCCAGAAATTAGAGGCATGCAAGACATTTTATAAGATTTTTGAGATGCTTGGCCTAGACAAGAACGTAACTCTTTCGACATCTTTTCTGTATGACAAAGCACTTAAATATTGAACTGAAAAGGAAAGTAACAAGAGTAACGTATGTCAGGAAAGTTTTGAGAAAAATTTTACAGTAATGTATAAGGAACAAGAATTAGATTTATTTAAACAATACTTATATCCACATTTTCCTTTACATTCTTACTCTAAACAATAGTATTCAAATAACGGATAGAGGCTTATTGTCTTCTTTAGATAGTATTAATATCTATTTCATGGGTCTTCTGAAAAATTGGCCGTCTCAATTGTTCCTCGTTTTGCGCTTCCCATTCATTGTCATAAACTTTTCTACGTAACAATGACCATAATTCTTCTATACCTCTAGCTTAGGCACATTTGGGGGACTATCGGCTTCTACACAGCTTTTTGTGATTCTCGCATAATTACGAGAAGCCAAGTCCGGCCAAAATATTATTTGATCATTAGCGTGATGCGTATTGATAAAATTCAATAATTATGCAGACATCTTTAAGTGTAGATATTAGCAACAATAGCTTCACTTCTGACATGTGCTACATAGGGCCTAGAAATGGCGCACCAAACCAATACTTTATCTTCAAATTTCTTTTTTGATTTGAATTTTATTTGGTCTGGACAGTTTTCTATATCTACATCATTTCCTTTTGGTTCTGAGTGGAAGACCGTAAAATATTTTTTGTCGTTCATAATGATGGTTTTGTTACCTGAGAAGTGATTTCGGCGCAGAGCCCGGCAACATCCAGAAATTCTTGCCAACTGATCTTGAATTGATTTGGGACATTTACGTCTTTTACGATACTTAAGTCCTAAATTTTTTATTTCTCGTCTTACCGTTTCATGTGAAGTTCTAAATCTTCGAGCTAAACACGGTTTTTTGCAGTTTTAATTAATCTGTTTGCAGTTGCCCTACTCAGCGCTTTTGGTCGTCCACGTTTAGGCAAATTTAAACATGGTATTCCTTGTTGACATTCAGCTATTGTCCTATAAATAGTCGTAAGAGATATACCTTGATCACGAAAAAGGTTTACAATTTGACGTTTAGGCAACTGTCAAACCAGGCGGTAGATACTTTCCTGAATTTCTAACTTATAAGCCATTGCAGTATAAATTATTTGACTTTTGACAAGTGTCAACATAAATTTGAGTTTAAAGGAAAATTTGTTTGTCATGGCAACTAGATTTTATATTGATGGAATTTTTCTCAAAACTTTCGTGACATACGTTACCAAACGTCTCTTTTTTTCATGAATATTTACGCTATGATGAGTATTGAGCAAATGGGATACATTCAGGATATTTGTATACATAGAGCAGTTTTAAAATTATAGTCAGTTGCTTTGAAGAACGATATACCAGCCTGTTGGTTTTTCTTCAAATAGAGCACCTTGTGGAATGAAACACTTAAATAAGATCATTTAAAATTTAATAACCCATTCCTAAAACTTTAGTTGCTTACTTATAAATTCCATATGGGACGTTATTTTTTGTTAGATTTGTCAAAACAGTTTTACATAATTTCCAACTTAGATATTTGTAGCACAGATCCTTGATGACATCTTTACAAAGATTGTATAGAGACCACTGAGCTTATAAACAAACTGAGAACAGTTTAATTCATTTATTGGAGCTACAACTTTTACATTATATCCTAATATATTATAGACTATTTATATATATATATATATATATATATATATATATGAAAAGCAAACAAAATATTAAATGCCGGTTGCACAAAAGAAGTCAGATCTGTTGTTAGATGATATCTACATATTTAACCATAATTAGAGTAGTAATTGCAAAATTAAATATGAGAACAGATTTGATTTCTTTTGTGCAACAGGCCCTAAGTACCTAAAATTAAAAGTAACTTAACTAAAAATATAAAATTAATTAAAACAAAAACTATTGCGTCTAGTACTAATATTTTTCAGCATTTTTATCGCTGAAACCAATTTTACGTAGAAAACCAGAATCCATTCGCTGCATAGTAAAAGACTCAATAGCATTACTGAAGATGTAGAAAAACTAAACAAACTAAAAAAACATTGTAGCTCACATTGTAGATGGAATCCTCTTAATTTGTTCGCTGTTTCTTGTGTGGAGGAGCACTAGAATCTCTCTTTTGAGAAGGGCTGCTTCCAGAAGCCTGAGAATCTGCAACAATTTTTTATTTTCACTTACTGATCGGTCTAGGACGATTCGCCGCGACTCATTCGCCGCGAACCTTTCGCCGTGAGCTGTTGGCCGCAGACACATTTGCCGCAGACACTTTTCGCCGCCGATTTTTTCGCCGCGGTAACCATTCACAAGTGTAGCATACTGACAATTCCATTTGAAGATTTTTAATTGAGGGCAACGAAGCAGATGCGGACTCGATTTCAACTTCTTAGCAAATATGGTATTTAATTTACCATATATTCATATCTACTAAAAACGTCTAGAAAACAAAATCTAACACAGTCGGTATATTTCAATTTTTTGTGGTATACGTATCTAATGCACAATTTTGCTTTAAAGATTTCCGTTGCGCATTTACTCTGCATTAGACACCATCTTTACAAAGATTAATTTTAATAAATTTTAATTTGTAAAGCAGTTGTTCTTCTCCATGGTATACGATAACATGCTTAATACATTGCTAATAATGTTCTATAATTTATTGTTAATGACTATTTGAAGTAATAATAATTTCTTTAGATTCCAGACTACAATTTTGAATGCGGTTGTCTCATATAGTTCCTGTTGCAAATATGTGATTTTGGGAGAGATAATGCAACGGTTATGCAATATCAATCAGACAATAAGCTGAATAAGCAAAATTTTTACGTTACTTTTAAATACATTTTTAATTCAGAAGTTTGTTTGCTACTTAGATAAAAAATTTTAAAAGGGCTTTACCAATCAAAAGAAAAATAAGCGCACTGTCGGCTTACTTTTATAAATTTCACATTAGTTATTACCATTATGTGACAAATTAGCAAAAATAAAGCATAATTTCACATTAGTTCAGATAAATATCTCAAAGTAAATACGTTGGAACTTATTTGCGGCGAACTGTCCCTGCGGTGAATGACTCGCGGCGAAACGGGGTCTGCGGTAAACGTCTCCGCGGCGAATGACTCGCGGCGAAAGGTCCCGGTCCGCTTACCGATATAGATAACCAAATAGTAAACAAATAAAGCAACTACCTGCGTATAGGGATTATGAAGTAAAACAACTCTTTAAAAAGCGGGAAACTAGCTCGTAAACAAACCAGCAGGATTAGAGGGTGGTTCGCGCTTGTAGAATAGATGTCACGGCGGTCAAACGCAGCGCGATGTTACCGGCATATAGTAATTGAGGTTAGCCCTATGTTAGACCAGTGTCGTACGCGTTTTCCGTGCACGTTTTCATGGTTTTCATTCATTAATGTTCATTTAACGCAAGTGAATTTTTACAAAATGTCTCTGAGGAGCTTTTGTATGGTGACAGGGTGCCGTGCAAATAACGAAACGTTTAATGTACATTTTTTTAAATTTCCCAAGAATAAACGAAGGTAAGGAACAAAAGTTTTGTCTCATTAAAGGCAGAAATAAGAAATGTCTTGCTGCAAATGCAATACCAACAATAATAACCCAGCAAGCAGCAGAGCATTGTAGTAGTATTTACTAATTCGACTCATCTAACGAAGACTGTTAAGTAATTCCTTATTTATACTTTTGAAATAATCACCAATATATATTTATATCATTACTAAAATTCATTAAATTGCAAGAAGGATATTGTAGTATAACAATTTAAGAATTTTTTAATACTTTAATTTTCTGTTTTATTGTAGAGATAAACGATATTTCAAATGATATAATTTAAATGAAACAAGTTTAAAGCTATTTCTAAATTTAATAAACAACCAGGTGTTGTTTGAAGTAAGATTATAATGTTTGCTTGTATTGATTCTGTTAATGTTTTCTTACAAATTTCATGTTTAACAGATTCTGATGTGCATATACAAGTATTACCTACAACAGAACCTCTTGATCGTATGCAAACCTCAAAGTCATTGATGAGAGGACACCGAGAAAAAAAGCATTGCGGATTAAGATTCGTTCGTTACAACAACAAGTTCAGTCATTGAGGAAACAGCTGCAGATTGTTAATCAACCACTGCAAGATAAACTTAACAGTTGCATATTTCAAGCTATTTATCGAGCCTCGTTTTCCAAGACATGTTGCAGTTTTTATATACCAACAACTAGTTTTTTTGAAAAAGAAAAGGCAGGGCGGAAGATATTGCATTGAATTTAAACATTTTTGTTTAAAAATGTATTTCTTAAGTCCAACGTGTTATAGATTTCTATTATTATTTGTACTCTGAATTAATTGATGTGATTTACTTTATTATGTACATAAGGTAGATAGTTTTTTAGCAGCATCAATATTTTTTGCGACGATTACAGTATCAGCAAAATCAATAATTGAGACACGACAAATCTCTGAATCATTAAATAGATCAAATCCATGCTTGTTGCTTACATCAGGTTCTGATTAAATAAACATATTTATCTGTAATGATTTCGTTTTATTTGTATGCAGATTAATAATTAGATTTTGCAGTTTTAAAGGAATGGCAGATGATGTAATAATGTTCTTTAGGTGTTCATAACTAATTGAATCATATGCTTTCTCAACATCTAAGAATTATCAATGTCAAACTTTTTTATTTAATTTTGTTTTCTAAAGAATATTTTCAACAATAGCACTATTTATATGATTTTGATTTTTTTTATCTAAATTAGTTTCAACGACTCTAACAAAGAATCAGAAATTCACATATAATGTGTTTTGTGGGAAAGTAAGCCATTTCAAATCATAACAAGTTAATTATGTCAATGGGTATAAAAAATACAAATTGAAATTCAGCATAAATCATTCCTGGATTATTTAGTAATTAGTTTAGAAACATAAAAAATTTTCAACCTGTACAATAAGTTAATTATTATAGTTAGCAGTTTGTATCATATTGCATGTAATTTTGTCTTATTTTATTTAAATTTTGTAAAACAAGAGAAATAATATTAATGTAAATGTTGATAAAAAAACAATAGTTGTACATAATACATGTATAAATAGAAAACATACGTTGTGATAGATTTGATTTCTTTGGATATTTGTGCATGATTTACATCCTCTTCTTTAATTTAATACAATTTAATAACAGAAAATGCAATGGTAGTCTTTCTAGTAATTCATAATATCCATAAATAAATCTACACACGCCACTGACATTAGCGTAGCGACATCTGTTCGAAATATCGGTACTACTCTCCTACTGTTACTTCAAGGTCGTCGGTCGGCGTTTGAAAAGAACAAAGGATTTTCAAAGAGTTGGTCTACTTCATAATCCCTATACGCTGCAACTACTTTCTATAATTTTTTTTAAATTGTGTATGATTTGGTATGACCTTTTCGTTTCCAAATTTTGTTCTGGTATGTCTGATTCAAATAGAAATTTTGACAATAATCCAATACGATGATAAAAACTAATTTTCGACACTAAATTAAAATTGTATAATCACCCTATGTGATTAAAATATGATCCAGGGTACAAAACAAAATGCAGCAGCTATGAAATTAAATCGAAGACAGTTTCATATCTAATCTAGTAATATAATAGGACCTGCGCATTAATTAATTGTTATTGTTAGCATTCCATCAGGTGACTAACTATTAGCGGAACACAATATTTTAAGTTTATAATAAACAGAAATATTTTTATTTTTAAATTAAGATTTAGTACATTAACTAGGATCATGGAACTACAGTATTAAGGCTTCAATTTTTTCAATCTACTTGCAATAATAATTATTTTCTCACTTCGAAGACAATTCTCGCCGATGTACTCTTCAGGTATTTAACTTCTATGGTATCATGATGCAATAAACATTTTTAAAAATAAACACAAAAAATGACAAAAATCAGTAAATACAACAAAATTAAAGTTACTTATATCATAGACGACATTGATGAATACAATTTTACAATTCAGACATTTTACCATTTGGATTCAACGATGTTTGTTATATATCAATGGTAAAAATTTAAAAATTTCTTACCTTTATTGGAGGGATTAGCGGAGGAAAACGAAGATGAAGATGAAGAGGCAGAGGCAGACCCATTCTGAGAGTTGTTTTCTATTTTTCTAGGGCTGTTTGGTTCACTTTTAGCATATTTAGACAACATGATGATGCTGTGATGTATTGGTAAACGTAACCAGCACGACGGCAAATGCAAAGTAGTAGTTTGAATGATTCAGAAGTTACACACGTTCAACGTCAGTACGTAAAGAAAAACTTAGCAAGAGAAAAGTTACTAGGAAACAATCGGCGCTAAAATTACTAAATCAAACTTCTAGATTAATTATCTAAATTTTGAAAATATTTATAGGGATAACTATAAAATTAGGTAAAGGTACTAGTAGATATTGCAATTTTGCTACTTGAAGATCTTTTAATTTTTCTTTTTACAATCTTTATCAGATATCGTCAATTGATGCTTTCTGCTTTTCACTTTTTTTATTAAAAGAAGTATTCAGAAATATATCTAAACAGTTTTAAGATAAGCCCAGATTATCAGAATCGTTGATTGATGTTAGAATTTAATTTAACATTTACGTATCCATGGATTTAATGTTTCCGATTTAGGAGAAAAAGGTAGACTTGACAATCCAGAACGAGTCATCATAAGAAAATTGCCTCAATGATACTTGACTACATTTGTAAAATTTCATAATAGAGATAAAAACAAAAGATAGAAATTATGTTTGCTTGGTTTTGACCATAAATCAAAAGCAAAAGTCTAAGTTATATAACTAACTTCAGTAACTATATTAAAAGTATTCATAAAAACCAAAAGGTGGACTGCACTGTGCTAAACCAAAAGATCTGATGATTGACTACGACAGGGATATAAAAAATTCTAAAAATGTACAATCGGCAACTAATCAGACATCGGTCACTTTAACTACCAGCCTGATTGTGATATTTTAATTCACTACTGAAGAGCATAAGTATAAAGTATCAGAGTGAGACAATGCTCTTATCTTTGAATTCAAATCATACATGCATTAATGAACACAAAAAGTTCGGAAATTATAACACAATTATTACAGTTTGACAACAGGGCAGAATAATGGTATGGTATTCGGTTGGATTTTACAGTAGTATGGTTGGCAGGATTAGGTTAGTCGTATACATTGTGGGATAGACACCCTTTTTATCGATTATAGTTTTTTGATGCCCACAACATTGAAGTTACATTATAGCTCAAACTCAAATTAGTAATTACAATTAGCACTTTTAATTACACTCAGAATATCTTTGAAAACTTGCATTCATATTGTTAAAATTAATTAAGCAATTAGTCGACATTTAACTGCGCCCTCTATGAGCCATTTATAGGAAGCAGTTACAGTTTTTGCATGCAAAATTTAAAATTAGTTTTGTTTGGTTTTGTTGCTGTGTTTCCAGATTTTAGAGGTTATGGATGACTGAACGAGCTGCATGTGCGATATCGCGCCATACAAACAAGAAAGTAAGAAATTACGAGAATGCGCATGTCAAGAATTTTTAACTAATATTTTTCACTGTTGGTGTTCTTTGCGATTAAATCTGGATTGTTTTCAATAAGAATAATTTTCCTTGTGCCATCATTATAGAATGTATAACTAGATGATTGGTGCCTTTAAAATTTAATACTGAAAGCACAAAATTTATATAATTCTTTGACAGTTGGAGAATTGGAATAAATTAATGCAACATAAAAAAATATTTTAAAAGATAGAATACTAATTTAGTACACATTGAACGTTTATTTATATATGTAGAATGGAAATTGCAAATTGTTTGATGTAATTATGTTTCTCGACAGTGGCGTAACATGCATTTTCTGAGATAGTGTGATTGCACTGTCATAGATCACTCGTGATGAATTTGCCAAGTAGATACTATAAAGTAAAAACCAAATTATAAATTAAATTTTGATACTGTAAGACAGTAACTTAAAAGGCCAAGAGAAACTCTGACTTCGGGTTTATTTTCAGGTCAAGGCATGCTTTGTATGGCTTCAATTTTGAAGGCATTTTATGAATACTGTTTTTATCAATAATATAACCACAATATTCAGTTTGGTCCATAAAGGAATTACTATCTATTTTGCGTAGAGAGCTAAAGCTATATACTGCTACCAAAGCAAACACAGAATCGTTAATAACAGCAGTAGAAGGTTAAAGTAACAAAATAAAAATAGAATCTACCACCGGCAAATGTAAACACCAAACGAGTACAGTTACGGTGAGAGAATCATTGGAAAAATTAGATAATCATGATACCTGTATTTAGGGTATTCCAAAATGCAAATCAAGAGTTATAGAAAAGTCAAGCAACTTCTAACAAGCAAGTTTATCCCAAAAGTATGCAAAATATTAGAAGTCAAACAATTCAAAAATAAAATCACCGCAGTAACTACTCATACCATATCTGTTTTGATCTACTTTTATTGGTCTTATTAAGTAGACCTGAAGTTAAACTACAGGACTTTAATGGGATTGCCAAAAATCCTTTAGGGTTTCTGAAATTCTTTCAAAAAAGTGGCTAAAAACAAGAGCAGATAAAGAGAGCACTCTGAAAATATTTTTACACCAAGCAAAGACTACAACAGACTTTAACAGTATACGCACCAAGAGATTGACATAAAGAGTGCTGCAAATATTACAAACAAGAAGATAAACCTTTGCACAGACAACATTGATAATACAACATCATAAGTTTACGTTGAAAAAGAAGCATTTTATAAGTAAATAGACAAAGACAACAAATTAGATGAGAACACTGACTGTGACAAATCAAAAAATGCAAAATTTTTGCTGAAAACTTTCAACATTAATCATAGAATGTACTTTACTGGTAGCAGCTTAGTACATCAAAATACAACAACGAATATATAATGCACGAGTTATTAATTCAAAATTAAGAAGCAAGTGTCGAAAAAAGATTCACCTGTAGATACAACTGAATATATACTCTGAATGTCTATGGACATAACCAGGTTGCAAGTATTATTTATCAATATCTTGCTTTGAAATACAAACTCATTAAGTTATTATTATTAATCTTCAACCAAATAAAACCCCAACGTCAATTCTAGAAGGCGTCTACTCCGATGAAACTGAAAACAATAAAATCAAAACGAATCAAAACATTCAATAAGTGGAAAAAGTGAAAATAATACCAATAGCTCTTTCTGTAGATAAAGTAGTGACTAACCGTTTCCAAAGATGTTTGCAAAGAAATCGACTTACCTAAAAGCTTGTTAGTTTTGATGCAAAAAGAAATCAATCAGAACGACCAGCCTCAAAAAATGCAAATTTGTTTTGTACATGAACTCTGCTTAAAATGCTTTCAGATGACATTCTTGTGCTTGTGTTAAATGCAAATGCAGATTTGGAATAGAATTTAGATGATAAGACTTTGATAAGACCAAAGGCATGAAATCTGTTTTATTGCTCTTGCACCGGTTTGGTGGTTGTTGTTTGGGCTGTTGTTTTACCAACGAACATACTATGACTAATTCTTTCTAACTTTTCATACTCTTGTTCAATTCGTTGGAAAGAAAGCCGAAGGGGATGGTTTAAATAAAATTTCAGTAATAGTTTCCCAGGTCAGATAATATCATCCAACACTTGAAGAAAATTCACTTTCAATGTTATTGGTAAATTCGACTAAAACTAAAAATTGGTCTGTATATTTTAACTTCTTAAGGAAATCACTTAATATATCTATATGATTGTTTACCGAGGTATGGTTTTAGGGCTAAGTTAGACGACCAAGACTATATCTTTAAATGTCTAAGTTTCTGGGCATAGGTTTTGTGTTTATTGAACTGTTCAAACTGTTTAGGTTCTTTTACTTTTATTACCAACAGTTACTTTTACTTTAAGTCTTCTAGGTCGAAAGATTTTTTAATATTACATGGTGAAAGGTGGAATGTGCAAATATCTGAAGTTACCTAAACCTCAGCTATTATTAAGAATAATAGCTCTTAAAATCTACATAATTCAAAAATCAAAATCATAGACATTGCCATGCCACAGTTTGAAGACCCTATGGGTAGGCAAAATTCTGAAATGAAATTTCTCAAATTTCTTGCACGTTGGTAATATACGACCAAAATGGTCTCTTCCACAAAGGGTCTGCTAAGTTAGGTTTGGGGTTTTTCATCTTATAACTCGTGAACGATTGATTTTTGAAGTACAGTCAAGAGCTTTTTTGTAGCTGATACTTCAAGCAATCTAACGAAAGAGATGTTTTGCAAAAGACCGCAACCACGGTCAATTACAATGAGTCAAATGTGGTCGACGCAATCGGTGAATGAAATTTTTGGCCACTTTTTCAAAATTGCTAGAATAGGAAATCGTCTTTTGTTTTACACCGGAAAAGTTCTGTGTAAAAAACATATATGACAGTCTCTTAGTTTCAAATCCGCAAACACGACTTACGGAGAAAAAGATATTTGCAATTGAATTTGGATGAATTTTTCATGACTATTAGCAGCTAAATCTGGAAAGATAAAAACTCATTTTATTGGTTCTTTAAATAGAGTGAAACCCTTTCATGCCATTGCGATATATTTGAGAAATGCACTGACGACCTCCTACTGACGGACGTCTATGTATCAGAATTTGATCAAATGTAAATGATCCCCAAAGGTAGCGTTTTTATCCCCGATCCCCAAATGCTACCAACTTGATTGCAGGAAACTTTTGTCGTTTTCAATGCCATCATAGTAAACATTGAGATCATTTTTGAAATTAAAGGTGAAGTATTGTGAGTTGTTGTGTTCAGCAAGGTCATTTCTTTTGATTTAAGTTACAATTTTATTGAAGACAGTAAAACAAGATATTTTACCGTTTACGAATTATGAACAAAAAATCTCAAAACAGTGCGAAGAAATCATGTAACTCACATTACAAACTTTGAGTTCAGAAAAATGTGCTTATTTGAGTTAACCTGGCGGAATACCTTGGGAAGTAGCCTATTTTACTTATATGTTACCAAACTACTTTGAGAAATCTCATTTTAGAAATTTCACATTTTATTTTGAGGCACTGTGTAATAACCAAAGCCTGATCAAAGTCAAAATATCTCTAACTCAGTTGAGACAAAGAGAGGGGAAGCACGAACTGTCTTATTTATAATTATTAATTAAAATTTACTGTACACTTTAAACCGTTTAATCAAAACAGATTCCCTTTTGGTAATATTGGTTTATCTTTCCTTCCAATACTTGAACAATCAACTATCAACTACAATACACCGCATGTTGTCTAGGCATTGAACGGTCTTTTATATCCAAATCTAAAATTTGTACTTGGGAAACTACCTTGCAAAAAGACTTTTACTTTGCCAAATTTCTAACATACCTCTGGTCTTCGAACGGAAGTTTCATACGATTATACAACACTCCTCTCAGATATCCACAAACAAATATTAAGAACATTGCTTTAATATCAAACATCTTCAAGAAGAGACTTGGAGAATTTTCAACAGAAAAACCTTTTGTGAGACTCCTAAAGAAAACCTTTTCACCAGGACAATAGCTAAAACATGCAAAACCATTACGTCTACATATATACATAAAATTATATTTGCAAGATAAGAATAGGAATTTAGTAAAAATCGAGTAGATAACTCTTTTGTTTTGGAAGGGTAGCTCTTCCAATATCCCTCAATTAAATCCATTCATGAATTGAATCGGTAATTTGTTGTCTTCAACACCAACAATAAAATGTTAACAAGAATAGCATTTTGACGCGAAAAGTTATAACTAATCATTTTTAGTAAAACCTTCCCCTCATCTTTTTTTTGCGTAACCAGAAATAAATTGTTGGAAATAGAAAAAAAAAAGAAGAGCCAAGAATTTCCCCTTGTGATATTCCTGAGAAATGTAAAGTCCCTTCCAATAAATACAATTTACAGCTGCCTATTAATCCATCTCCTCCTTAATTAGAAATCTATCTTGAGAAGATCGATTGTTAATATCCTTCCATCCATATTTGAGCAAAATCTCACTTCCGTGTACAATTTAAAATATTAAAAACCAAACTGTATAGTTCTTGAAAAAGTGGCATTTACTCTCGTATGGTATAAAAATCAGAATTTGTTCAAAAAAAAAAACTAAAACAGGTTTCTGCGGATAATACATTATAATCAACAAATATATATGTATATAATTATAAACATTTTTCGTTTTGTTAACAATAACTACTTTCGCTTTTTTTCAGATTTTATAACACTGATTTCTTTTGTTTAATCAGGAAGTTGTATATGAGCTAAAGTTTAGGTCAAAATGCTAATAGCAGCAATATGCATATAATAATGATGCAACATAAAATTACAGCTGCATCTTTTGTGAAATATTCAGTGGTTAAGGCTGTTACAAAATTATCTAGAACGGTAGAACGCGCCGCTGGTTTGTCACAGCTCTTGAACGGAAACGCATTCACCATTTACACTACTTCCTCTTCCGCAACATTACCACGAATTACAGGCGATCATCTTTCTAAATATTGTACGTCTCGGATTTTATTTATTAATCCTAAAACCAAAAATCCATCAAATTAAATGTTCTCTGGAAATTTAGTGGTTTTACGCTAACTGTTTTAAGGAAATCGAGCAGCTAATTCTAATGAAAGTTTGTTTTAGGAGATAAATTGGTCGGGGGAAGTTCTATATTTCAAACAGAAAAAAAACCGATCATGCGTTGAATATTGCAGCAACAAAGAGATTTAAATGTGTAACTACCATACGTAGCTTTACTTGTATTTAGAAAACCAGTGATAGCGAAAGTGATTAGTGATTACTTTGAGGATTAAATTTCGCTTTCATACCAAGCGGAATGAATTTGTGACCTTGTTTTTATATGTTCGCCGTTGGCATGTGAATGCATTACATAGAACTTTTTCATCTTTTTTGGTCGATGACGAGCTGGTTTTCATTTCTAAGTCAAGGTTTTTTATTTTTATCTCGTTAAATTGTCTCAATATTCTAAAAACGCAGAAAGGAAAGGTAAACATTCTAAAATATAATAAAGTAAAAAACCGAACAACATTATTGGACATTTATATTTTACAACCATTTTCTCATCTTTCAAACACGATCGGAATTAAAATTCCAACTAACCGAAAATTCCAAAATCCCAAACGAACAATTAATAAAAGCTCTGCGTGTCTTCCGATTTTATTGAGAGATTAATTTTCGTTTCGCACAATTTTCACAAACCGTAATCACTTTATAAAAGAGATTTCCGCTTCGATACCAGATTGTTCGAATTGCAATGCGTGCATTAGACTATCGACTAACCAATAAATATGCAACCAAGTGGGAGCATTACCATCAAACGATCAAATGAAGCGTCCAGTTTTATACACGAACACTTTTCATAAAATATTTATGTAGTTAGCGATAACACCGTTTTAAAACCAATACAGCATTTTCTAGGAGTACAAACAGTAAATAAATCATGGGCTGCAGCAGAATATATGTGTGCAATATCTAGTGTTTAGTGCTAGACCGGAATTTAAAATATCTGATTAAATGGAAAAAAATATTGGAAATTTAGTTGGTTTGTTAAATGTAGCACAGCAGAGCGTTAAATTCTAATAATACTCTTTTAGCAAAACTATGTTTGATACCTTTTATGGTTTTTTTTAAATGAACCATGAAGTATTCACCAGAACTGAAGGAACTTCAATAGGAAAAGAAAGTAAAATAACGATTGCTATCATCATTAATTTAGTACAAATAATGAATTTTAAATGCACATTATATCTACAATGAATGTCTGTGCTTTTATGGCAAAAAGATAGTTTGATTGTAAAACAAGAAATGTATTGACTTTTGCTTGAACAGTTGAAAAGTTACATACGGATAAAAAATGCTTCCAAATACGTTCTTGCAGAATTTCCATTGGTAGACGTAAAAGTGTTGTCTTCGGGTAGTGTAAGCATCAGATTAAAAGTATAGTTTCCTAAAAGACTAATTATAAATTATCATTTGGTAAAACATATAATTTATGGAAGTTCTTGCAAATTTTGTTCAAAACTGCCAAATAGCAATTTGTTTGAATTTTGAATTAATTTGATTCCTGATTGTCTCTAAATATTAAAAGCGTTTTCGATACGCCGTTCAAAAACATTATGACAAGCTGTCAGAAGCTCTAGAACTTGTAGTGATAAGGGCTACTCATTTGTATTCAATCAATACGCTCTTTGGTAATTTTGCTAATTGAGATAACTACAGCATTAAGAAAACACGTATTACAAGATTTCTAGGGGGGTACTTTGTAAAGCAAATAAAGTCTGCATATTTATTAAGACAAAAACAGGCTGTAACCACCCAAAATTATTTTTGAATCGTCTCTGGAATGGAATTAATCAGAAAGTTAGTGTTTAATTGAGTTGCAAGATTAAGTTTATCTTGATTTTTTATGGTAATTACGTAACCAGTATGTTTTCGCCTATGTCAATTTATAATTTTCTGAATTGAGTGAGTTTGGCAGCACTTGGAAGTTATAAGATTCTTACAAAGAATCTATTCTAGGAATTTCAAAGAGTTACAATTGATTCTGTAGTATTTCGATCTTTCTACGCAACCAAGTCTCTGATAACAGAATGGTATCATATTAAAACACAACTTTTCGATATAGAAATATATTTTGATACTGAGTAATCTGCTAGTTAGTTTATCAGAAATTAGGGTTGTTATAGTTAGCTTCCTGTTTCACACTTTATGTAAGTTGCAGCCTTTGGCGTTATTCACCAATAATCCAGGAGGCAAGTCTGACATTTATTCAGTTTTTTCTTCGATTGGGCAAAATCACTTAGTATCTGGTTAGACATTGACAATAAAGTTAGATCTACTTTAGCATCACAATTGTTTACTGAACGCACTGCAGCAAGACACGTTAATTTTTTGATGCTGAGAATTTTAGTTATTAAGATGCAATTTATATATCATTTGGCTTACAGTACTTGTATAGTAAAATAAATTCATCTGAAAGACAATAAAACCTAAAATATTTATCGTCAGATTAAATCTTACTAATTGGGCTTACCCCAATTGTGTGAAGTTATACATTTATAGGGTGATTCTAAAAATTGCAGTTGGTTTAGCTCAACCAACCTTGGTAGAATTCAAGTTTCGAAAGAGTGGATTTTTATTGATAAATACTTACCATCTGAAAACAGCAGACTTTTGAAGAATCTCCACCATTATTACCTTTGACATAGGAAATCTTATGGGCACAACCAAGCTTATAAGAAAAATGAAGTCAGTTTGATTTATTTATTAGAGCTACAACTTTTATATTACATACTGTATACTATAATATGGAAAACAAGATTCTAAGTAATATTACAATAAATGTAACTATGATTTTAAACTGATTCAACAAGAACAATCAAGTGTTAGTATCTTTGTCAGAAGAAAGATATTCTTAGTGAGTATATGATGGAAACTACCCAGAATTTACTTTCTTGTAAAAGATATTGATACCAAAATTCATTCATCATAATTTTAACTGCTCAAACTGTAGAAAATGTTGAAATATTTGTGACAAAATCAATAATGTGTAGCTCATATTGGAAATGGGGTCCTCCTAATTATTTCTGGACTTCTTTTGTGGAGGTGTATCGGTGGATGCTCTTCTATCCTTGTTTTTGTTCGCAGAAGATGACTGAGGATCTGCAACAGTATTATAGTTATGTACTTATTGGTTTTGCTAACAAAGAAATATAAAATAAAATAAAGAAGTTATTAGTTTTTATTTTTAAATATTTTTTTGCCAGATATATAATTAATTTTCCAATTCTTTCTGTGCAACAATATTTTGCTTCATTTAAGTTTTACACATTAAAACACAATCCTGAAACTTAATAGTTGAGATAGTGCAATCTAGTAATAAGACGCGGGCATTAATTACTAGCATTCCATTAGGTGACTAACAATTATAAGCGATTAGAATTTAACTAATTTTCTAAATATTCAGACTAATTTAAATTTTTGTGCCTCAAGTGAAATTGAACGCCACCGTTTAAATTCTGAAAAAAGCAAATTTGACATTATTTTTGTACATAACTCCTACCATAAAACTTGGTTTCAAGATATTCTAAAATTCTTTGTATTGGTAACTTACATACGCGTATACACACAATTATTTTATCATTCATCAACTATTCTTGCAAGTACTATATATCTATATTTTGTTTCAAGAAATATTTTGAAATCTTTTCAAGTTGGTTATATAACAGGCGTTTGTTTCAATATCTAAATTTAATTGTAGAAATATAAAAAAAATTCTTTTTACCTTTGTCACAGCAAAAGGCCCCGTGTACCACCCCACTGTTGTTGGTTTCTTTTGGTTTTTTAGGACTTTGTACATTACCAGCACCTTGAGAGAGCATTTTGCTTGAATGTACCACTACGCCTTACCAGTACGACGACAATCAGGAAATGAGAGTATGAATACTATATAAAATTACTATATGTTCAGTGTAACTAAGTAGAGCCAACTTAACAGCAAGAAATGTACTACATACATCAAATCTATTGAATTGAAAACGTCTAGAAGATGAAACTAAGAAAACGTAACTGACAAACTTGAAAATTTGCTACTTTTGAACTTTTATATCTTTTTTGCCTTTATTTGATTATTATCGTGTCAGTTTTTTAACATAGAGGTAGGGCAAAATTTGATTTGAACATGGCCGTATATCGATCATTATAAAAATTAAAGAAAAGCTGCTGTAAAAAAAGATATCGTGTAATTTCTGCTTTTTTCAACTAATTGTAAGACTGAAACAAAAAATGCTTTCCTGTCATTTTTAGAACTTTTTATAATTTAAAGGTAAGAAAAAATATCAGAGATAAATATGAGATTATAGCTCATCATCATTCAGACGTGGGTTTATCTCATCATATAAAACCTTTAATTACAAAGTTTTCCCAATTTATAAATTCCTCTCTTCCTCTCCAACCAGGGTTCAAAGTTTTTTTGTAAGAAATTTTGTCTTGAGAATTAAATTTTCTTTTGATCTACCAATAATACAATTCTCATATGACCCTTTGTTTTGTAAGAATGAAACAATCATTACGTTCTCCACAAAGTGGAATCTCAATATAAACTTCTTGCTTTTTATATTTTAAAATGTAATTTTTGAGGTTAAATTTCAAAGTTAACAGCTTATTATTATTTTTAGCATTTTAAGCCTATAATTTTAGGCGTCAGAAAGCTATCACTAAAAGGCTTTTGCCTACAGGTATGGAACTTCGTTGCATCTTAAACTATCCTTATAGTTTCCATGAAAAAATTCAAGTTCTCTATGTGCAAAGGCTAAATTGTGGTTAACTTTTAGATATCGTGTAGCTTTGCTATTGTTTAGGGCTCAATTACCGTTAACTATGTTACTGCTATCGTAAATTCTTGTAAGAATATTGCTAAATTTCGTGCAGAACATTTTTACTGAGCAATAGGTTTACACCAGGTAGTAATTTTTATAAACTTTTTTCTATCCGTGTTAACTGAAATTCGTCTAGTTCTTACGATTTATAAGTTAAGTTTGTTTTTTCCAATATGCTTTATGTTTTCCCAATTGGTTTAAGTAAGACATTTGCCATTAATAGGTAATGTTCGTACGTACTCCTGCTAGTTTCTGTCGCTTCTGTCGAGCTGAAATTCCACAAGTTAAAATCCTGACTCTTTATTATACTTTTTTCACCGATTATGGAAAACCATAGAGAGTAAATAAGCTTGCTCTCAAATAACATATGGGAAAGCCATAAGAACTAAAATAGCTTGCTTTCAAATAGTATACATTAAAACAATAAGTGCTAAAATCGCTTGCTCTCAAGTAACATATAGGAAAACCTTCAAGACTAAAATCGCTTGCTTTAAAATAGAATATATTAAAACAATAAAAGCTAAAATCGCTTGCTCTCGAGTAACATATTGGAAAACCATACGAACTAAAAA